>CAJNOQ010002752.1:0-22817 GCA_905250885.1 Didymodactylos carnosus | reverse complement strand
TCTGAGAGCCTTGGAAGTGATATTCGTGATCACCGCGAAATTCTCTATCGAATGGTGTATGAAGTGTCGAAAAATAAATTTCACTGCAAGGCTGCCCTGGGTGCATCTTACAAATGCACACAGTCGTCAACATAGCACTATCCAACACTACGATAGTTAACAAAAGTAATCATTTGTTCATCCTTACCTCTTAGTTTCCTAACTGTTCCAGTTAGCACTTTCTCATTGGGAAAAAGATAATTTTAAAGTATACCCCCATGGAAAAATTAGACCGATAAAATTGCAGAAACACGTGTAAAATTTGTGAAATGATAAAGGGTGTCCCACAACTTCTGAAACGATTTCTAGAACGATGAATTTACAAATCGTTTCAGAAAAAAAAATTCCTAACTATACCAAACGATAGATAATTTAATTCTCTACGAGATTGTATATTCATTTTTAAAATTCACCTTTGATGTTTCGCACAGTAAGTCTAACAGGAAAAGCTCCAAACTTCTTAATTGCACCTCAAAAAAGTCAATTTTTTTGCGCAAAACCTCGCTAAAAATCACTTATTCAACAAAACAAGGTATACCGAAAAATTCAGTAAGAAATTTTCTACAATATGATGTTTGGTTTTAATGACAAACAATGATTTTTTAGATGAAATCAGAACGAGTTTAAGAAAAGTAACTTTCTCCTATTTTTCGGACATCTTGGCGACAACCAGTATTCTCTAGTTTTTCAGATAAAAAAAGTAGTAGATTAATTTGTAAGTTACACAGTCTAATAGAGCGCAAAATTTTGCATCTTTTGGTCTATAAACTAATTATTTGAACTTTGGATTTATAGTCAAAACGTTTTTTAGTTCTAGAAACGTCGATGGACTTAGAAGTTTATGTATTGTGAGACTTACTGTGACAAGCATCAACGATGAATCTTAAAAATGAATATACAGTCTTGCAGAGAATTAAATTGCCTCTCGTTTGGTATAGTAAGGAATTTTTTTTCTGGAACGGTTTGTAAATTCATCGTTCTAGAAATCGTTTCAGAACTTGTGGATCCCCCTTTTTTATGTCGATATGCGTGAATTCAAAGCTTTCAAAGGAAACCCATATCGAAAAACAAGTTTTGAACTCAGTGTCATTGAGGGAACACCGGTATAGTAGCGATACAATACAACCACAGAACCCCATTAGATACAATTGTGCAATAAACTAACAGTCCATTTTAGCAGAATAAATTCAGCGATAAACGTACCTTAATTTTTGTATGCGTTATCGTCGTACTGCATATCATGTGTTTCATTCAATGCAGTTTTTGCAAGATGCTTTATGGTATAACAACGAAAAAAGCTGATCAATCATTGTCCAAGCGTGAGTTTTTGACAGGAGTGGAATTCTTGCAATCTCAGTTTTATATAAATTGTCTCTCTTTTACTAAAATTTAGCTTGGCTATGAGATAAGGGTTGAGGAGTATGGCAGAAAGTATTGTTTTGTTTTTGTGGTGAATAACAATAAATTTTTTTCATAATATCGTACGAAATTTTGTTGTTGAATTCTGCGTGCAACATTTAAATTCATTCAAGCATGAACCATGAACTTATATAATTGATCATTCTGCTCGACTTCAAAAGTGAAACTGATATTCTGATGGACTTTATTCAAAATGTTGACAATGTGGTGTATTTGTGTGTGTGTCTACAAGAACAAACGCTGCGCAATTCATTTTCTCTTATTTTATTTTTTAAAATAAAGAATTAAAAAGTAAAACGAACATCTGGTAACGCATTGGGTATGAGAACAGATTTTCAGAATAAATTACTTTTTGGATCTGGTGGAAAAAGTACCTGGTACATGACAACATTTTCCTGTTGGTCCACAATACAAACAAACTTTTAAAATTAAATGGCCATTTTAGTATGTCATCATATTAACAGTCCGATGTCCGATTTTCGATTTCCATAACCAACCATTTCTTATGAACGCTGATTCATGAGTATTTAAAAGCCAAAAAGATGAGAGATCATTGCAATTTATATAAACTCCACATGTTTTTTGCTG
This sequence comes from Didymodactylos carnosus, assembly GCA_905250885.1. Classification (NCBI taxonomy): domain Eukaryota; kingdom Metazoa; phylum Rotifera; class Eurotatoria; order Philodinida; family Philodinidae; genus Didymodactylos; species Didymodactylos carnosus. The sequence goes on along the minus strand of CAJNOQ010002752.1, from coordinate 20,771 downwards.
ATGTTGTTGTTGTCGCTGGACAAATATTTCGATACTGATACAATCTAGTCTAATAGAATTCGTTTTTTTTGCTATTGACACAGCAAAAGAATTCCATTGGCATTAGTCAAGGATCTTATAAAAGAGTTGTGTATGTGTGTGTGTGTCTGCAAAACATGAAAAAATGATCGTCAGATACTCCTGGATGAGCCAATCAATGCACGATAATTTTATTTTAAATATTTCGAAGATATATAGAAGGCAACTAAGAGAGTGTCCTAAACATGTTGAGTTTATCAGAATTAATGAGAAACGATGAATACAATAGAGGGCAGAACGATACGGTTTGATATGCGTTGAAAGCGAAAAAATTGTCTCAAATACGCGAAAACTGCTAGAGTCGAATAATCACGAAAGAACTACACCTAACAGATGGTTAATCATTAAGCAACTCCAAGAAGGCTGAGAGTTGAAAACTTTCGGACTTGTTCCGTGCGTAATTCGGCAAGTAAAAGTTGTGGTGTGTCTTTAGACAAGAATCAGGAGGACACCTGCAGATCTTCCTGAGGATTCCAGAAAACTTTTGCACTACAATGTCCAGTATACGCAGGTCTGTCCAAAAAATAAATGCTGGTTCTAACTGTGCACAGATTTTTCATAAAGAACAAAATGAAAACGCGAGCCTCATCGTTCTCTGAGGCTGATGTTAATTTTTTGGCAAAATACGCTCACTGGAGCGTGGTACTGCGGAAACTACCATTTTGAGATTTACAATATATAAGTATTTGTCGTTGGTTGTTAAAACTTTAAAAACTTTGGTTACCAGGCTAAATAGCTAAAGTGCAGCGCTGTACCTTTTGGAACTGATAGTTGATTATAAAGTAATTTGAGTATACTTTAAGGTTACAATCTCAATCAAGAGCAGAAAAACACGGGATTCATAAGATTTTGGTAAATTTTTTTCTGGTGTTCGACACGTTTTCTACAAAAAGTCAGCTATTTCAGAATTTTCCTCAGTGTACTGGCAATTGACAAGACAAAGTAGGATCTGAAACCAATCTAACAGAAAAGTGACAAAACGTAATGCTTGATTTTAATTCTATTATCGCATAATGCATTACCGATCATCATATATTATCGTTTAGAACTAGCACAAATTGAGCACGGATTACATTTGATTCAGAGACTTACTCATCTACTTGGCCAGACGTTTTAACATTTGATAGGTTGTTTTACGTTTACTTCGCTGTCTGCTGTGACGTTTTTTGCTTGCTGAACTATGTTTGGAAGATGATGATGAGTTCGAAATGGAAAACCAAGTGTTGAGCTAATTTCTTTTATGTACTGTTGGATTACATGAATAGACAAATTATTTTTACACAACTGTAAATTTATTAATGTTAAAGTGTTGTTGAACTCTTCGACTGATATAGGTTTGAATATTGATCTCGGCGAAAATAACATTTCGTTTTCATGCAATTTGACTAAGATATTGAGATGTTGCCACATCTGTGTCAGCGTTTATTACAAAGAAAATAGATTGAAATGGCGAATGTTGTGATCCATTTCTCGCGTAAATGAGAGCTACTCGCGGTGATGTTGTTGTTCAGAAAAATGAGTTTACAGTGTAAGTTCTTCTCTCGGTTATGAAGAAAGAATTTTTCGACAAAATCGAGCGGGAGCGACGGGCTTTGCAGTCGCCCAGGTCCTAGCCCTTAAATATATGTGACAATACAAACACACATTCGTAGACGAGCAGCTAGAAAATTAACAGTTATATGTAAGATTTCGGAACGATTAACTAAATAAGACCTGAAACAGCAGCGGCTATCGCTCAAGATACACTATTTCTATTACACTCACCTGATTTTGCTGTTAACTTTATAAAATCGATTTTAATTCCAACAAAGTTACTCAGATACTTAAGCTTTGAAACTAATTCAGACCATATGACATTTTATTTCTGAAAACAATAATTGTTAGCTACAATTAAATCATGTAAAGGTATTCTTACTTCAAAACAAGTATTACTCATCAAGAAGTACTCATCGCCTACCTAAAATTGTAGGATTGTTACCATCGACGATTCTTGCCCTTTTTTTCAGCACTAATACATGATAGATATATTCAATTACATACAGCCAGACAAATGATGATAAATAAATTACCTGAGTTTCTGTTAACATTAAATGATGATCCTAAACAAGAACTTTGGTGGTGGATTGATAATATTGAAAATAAAAATGGTCGTATATTAATAACTCATAATCCAGATCTATTTCTACAGTCATATGCATCAAAAGAACATGGATGGGGTAGATAGAAAACTAAGCCAATTAGATGGAAGTCTAAAAACATGAAATGTTTCCAAACTCAAAATGATTTCTTGTGTTAGCGTTTTGAAAGTAAGAAAAACTGAATAGCTATTTTGTAGCCCTGACTTCGCTCTATCTTTTAGGTACACTTCAAATTTTTTCACATCAAAAGCCACGGCGAAATAATAGTTTTTCTGTCGATTGTCATGCATTTTTTCATTCATTTTTTCAATTTTGGGTATAGTACTGCTTTCAGTAAAAGTCCCATAACTCAATTACAAAAACAAAATTTCACCTAAAATTCCATAATAAATATAACACTGTAAATTAATAATATTATTCGTATAACATTATTAATTTATCATCTGCTCTAAAAGAATTTTTTTACAGACCACGAGAAAGAGCACATTTGAAAGTACCAAACATAAACTGAGTTCTCACTTTTGCCACACTGTTTAGCGGAAATCAGAAGCAGAAGCAGAAAGTAGAAGAAAAAGTTCAAGTCGAAAAACATTTTGAGTTTGGAAAGTTTTCATGTTTTTCGACTTCCATTTAATTGGTTTAAGTATGAAATTATAGTTTAGGTATGATTTTACGGCAGCAAAGGCTCTGCGGCGTATTCCACAATGGGACTAAGATCGTTTTCGATGTGGTTGACAGCGCCGGTAGTTTTCCAGCTCATAGAAGTAAATGAGGCGGTACACACTCTGTTGATCTCATCGAAGCTGCCACAGAGCCTCTCTATAAGTTGTATTATTGTATACAACTTAGACTACACGTAACAGCAGAATATTTACGGGAAAAATTAAATGTTCATGCCCATTGGATATCTCTATATTTGAACGGTATCAGAAATTGGAAATTAAATAGTGACATGTTTGATAGCTTGAAAAACTTTTCAGAAAATTTGAAATCAAGTTTTTCGTGGATTAAATTAATTTTTCAGATTGCTAAATATGTTCATTATAGACCAGATCATACCGCTTTTGCACTAGGTGCCTTTCAATTAAACCGGCACGGTAGGAATCCATGGGCTTTTCCACCTTTCTCAATGGTTATTCGCTGTTTAGCCAAAGCCAAGAAAGAAAAATTGACAGTTATATGGATTGCTTCGATATAGTCAATACAAACATACTATCCGTTGATTCTTCAACAACTCATCGATGATCCAATTCTCTTGCCAATCTTTCTACAATTGCTAGCAGGACCACAAGATCAAAGTTATCCATTGATTCATCAACAAACATTGCAATTAGCAGTCTGGAAAATATCAGGCAATCAGGAATTAGTCAATAATTATCAACAAAAGTCCAACAAATCGTCACAAATTTCAATTTCACATCGTCTGTTACAGGATAATAAAATTCTCAATTCGATAGTCTTTAATATTCTGTATAAAATGTCTATAAAATAATAGTTAACCGTGGTATGTTGATGGTAGTAGTGCGCCACTGAAACTGAACCACTTGCAACGTTCAGAACACGATCAGGTACATACATTAGATACATAGAACACAGAACAACTCTAAATTAATTGTTTGTCATTACGGCGGATTTCTATAAAACCTGTTGAAATCTTAAGAGTAAGAATTAAATTTTAACTCTTCTAACACTAAGTCAATTTTTTTTTGACTCCAAAATTGTTTGAGCAATCTGAAAATCGCGAAATTTTCGATTGTTTGCTTAGAAAAATTTGATCTTTCAATAATAGTTTTATTACCGCGATAGAACAATATAGAAAGCTCAGGATAATTCCTATCACACTAAGCCGAATTGATTCATATTGCAGTCGAATGGTCCCGATTGATCGTAACGTAGGGAAATTCGTATCGTTTTGTGTAATGAAAAGATCTAAATACCAAACAACAAGCATATTGTGTCAATCGAAATTTTATTTTGCTTTAATATTAACTCTTATTCAAGAAACGATTTGACTATAATCCAAATGAAAGAAGAAGTTTGGGCTAAGCACTCAGAAAGATTGAACTGAGACCTATTTGGACAAAGACTTATACCAAGATCCTATTGGACCAAGACTCGGATTCCATTGTCCTCTCCTCTGAAGATACATCACCGACAAATTTATTCTGTTAAGACTGGAATGATAAATTACTGATTATGAGATTTACATGATAATTTCAATATTAATCAATTGAATGATAGATTTTATCAAATGCAAACAAGAATATTTTTTGTTTTTTGATGAGTAAATAATCTATTTGATTTTTAACCAGTCTTTTTCTCTATAATAAAAATTTCGTGTACGCCAGATGCTCGAAGCTGATCTAATTTCTTCATTGGTCTCTCATTCATATCAATCGTTCTCTTTTGTGTTGAATCAAGTTTTATATTCATGCATTTTTATACATTTTCTATTGATATATATATAGACATTAATATCAGTTGAGATGGTTGTTGTACAAATTAAATAAATATATCTTCTTGCTGTTCTTTCTTTCTTTACCTACGTTCGGTGAGTAATAGTACAAATGCCACCTGTCTACGAGATTATACATTATACATGAAAGAAATACAAAATCAAGAACGATAAATAATTTTTGCCTTTTGACGATAGACGGAAAAACGGGACGATTGCCAAAACAAAACAATTTTGTTCTAGTAGAACGAACTATAATATTTGTACTCTTGACATACAAAGACTGCAAGTTTGTAAAGAAAGGAAAAAAAAATGTTGAATAATCTAGACATCTTTGGCACGAAACAATGTACATTTATGAGAAAGAAAGGACGATAAACTACATACTTCTTTTCTTTTTTTTTCGCGTATTACTAACACATACTGTTATATCGGTCGAATGAGACAAGGAGAGATGTAGAAAAACGCCTCTTTATTAAATAGAGTAAGTCATCAAATTTTCGTACAGTAATACTTGAATAATTTAAAGATTAGGACTACACACACGTTATAGTGATAATAGCTATTTTATGTCGTTACCATGTGCATATTGAAATTATTAATAGTTTTAAACATAGAAACGTAACTGTTGCATATTATTCTTTTTTCGTTATAATACATTTTTTTAAAATTGCGATTCAATAATTGATTAATGTAGAACAAAGTCTATAATTGAAAAATCAAGCGCTATATAAACTAAACTATTCTTATAAGTTATAGCATTATAGATTTTTTTTTACTCTGCAATCTTAGAAAGAGATTCAATCGTAACTAATAAAAAATGAAAATAAGCTGACAGTTTTGATACATCTAGGCTATTAAATTACTTTAGGTGTATTTAATACAAAAGCTATAATGGTATAACTCTCATCTACTACCTAAAATTTGCTAGACAAGTTATCCATAGCATATTCGTCAGATCTTACAGTTATATGCTCGAAAGTATTGCGGTTTTTATGAGAAGTTCAATAAGTGAGTTACTCATTACTCCTCCTGTGTTCGATCGCGTAGAAAAAATATTTTTAAAAAAAAGACTCAGTATTTGTCCGTTAATTAATTATCTTACTATGTTCTTCTCTATTATTTGCTTTTCAAGTTTATGTTTCTGTTTTTGATTAGATTTTCATAGACTTTTTTTTATCTATAATTAAAATGGCATTTACTAAAGAGCAAAAAAGGCGAATTCGTGGAATTCGGATAGCATTAACCCTGTTTTATGGGTTTCTATTATCAAGTACATTATTTTTATATATTATTCACGGTTCTTTACAAACAATACGCAGGCCAAATCCTTATTCAATTACAATGATCTGTATAGGTGTTGTAATTTTAATATCAATTGGACTGGCTATTTATGCAACATGGTACAATAAAAGCATCATCATGCTTATATCGGGTGTTGTTCTTATCGCTATTTTTATATTGACACTCATATTCGGTATCGTGCGTATTGTTAAATCATCAGATTATCGTGGAGCATCGCTAACAGAAGGAGAAACAGGGATAAAAATAAAAACGGATTCTTACGCTCTTGCTGAAGATGTAGCTAAATTAATTATTGAATTAGTGTCAATATTATTCGGAATTTTGGCAACATTTTTCCTTTATCGTTATTTCAAAGTCAAATATACCGAAGTTTCACAAACAATTACATAGACTTAGACAAATAGTAAATAAATCGTTTAATCATGCAATGAAACTGTTTTTATTTTAACTTTTCTACTTTTATATGTATATATTACAATTTTACTACTGTTTAAAGACTTGTTCACTATATTTGAACATAAATTTTTTGTCTTTTATTCGTTACTTTTCGTTTTTTTTCAGGAAAAATTATGTCTCATTTTTAGAATACAAATAATATTAGTTACCAATGGCTTATAATTTTTTAGGTATTCGTAAGACTTTTCCTTCCGAGACTATTAAGTTTTACCGTGAATTGATCAAATAACCGGCCCATGTAAAACCAGAAGCACTGTATAGCACACTTTTTTATTGAAGTTCTGTTGCTACTATCGAAGCAAGAGAAAGAGTGAGAGAAAAACAGAACATAGTACAGTAAAAACAAAACAAGGTTCATGCTTATAAATCTAATAAGTAACAAAAAAATAGAAAACAAAATTACTGTACAATATGAAATGGAAAGAAGAAAATGAATACCTGACTATTTCAACTTGTAAAAGAATAAAATTCACTTTTAAATGTTTCTTGTATCAGCAATCGATACAATATTCACCATGTCTTTCGCCAGTCTTTCAACAACCAAATCGGTTTTTCCATGTACTTTTTCAGCTAGAAAGAGAAAAAAAAAATAATAAAGACTTAAACAAATTGCTCATGTAGTTATGAGTTTTATAAACTCACCTAACTGTATTCGTTTAATATTATTCAATCGTCGATCTTTCGATGCCATAATTCGTTGTATACGTTTATTTAATCGTACAGTCTTATGATTATTTGATATTGAATGTATGAGATTACTCCACAGTGGTAATGTTGGTATATATTCTTTAAGTAATGAATGTAACCACTTATAATTACCTTTAATTTTTTTTAGTATAATTTTATCTGTATTTGATAACGAATCGAATGATGCTAGTAATGCAGGTTTTGATTTATTTTTTTCATTAAAAATTTTTCTCAAATCAGTTTCATATGGTGATACAAATATATTTGATCCACTATGAAACATCTAAATAAAAAAAAGAACAAACTATTTATAGAATCGAATTGAAGTTGCAAAACATTTTTTACTTTATTTGTATAAAAATGATCATTTTGAAAATCTGATAAATCAATTTCGTTTGTACTGTTTTTATTTTCTTCTTCTTCTTCATCATTTTCATTGTCTATTTCATCAAATTGTTCACTTTTAGTTTCATTACTATTTTCCATAGTATCATAAACATTATTATAGCCAGACATTATATCCGGATCATTTTCTATTTTAGCTACTTTATTACATAAGAGTTCATAGGACTTCAATGATACATAATTTGTTCCCCAATTCAAAAATATTTCACATATTAATGACCAACTCAATTTAATATCATTCCAATTATTTGTATGTAATAACAGAAGACTCGACCACAATGCCAATTGTCTTAATTCTGATGAGACATGTTTCATAACCAATAAACGAAATTCATACAAAATTGTTGTTGAAGAAACGAATAAAATTGTTTTTGGTTGTGATGGTAATTGTTCTTGTACTAATATTTTTCCATCGTTTTTATTATTATTTTTTTTTGCATATATACGTGGTAAACTATCTTGTGGTAAACGATTTATTAGGCAAACATACGTCCGTTGTAAATATTCTTTAAAATTTTCTTGATTAAAAAATTCTAAACACACATTATTTAACACATTATCACGATGAGAATTAACTAGAAGAACCGATGGTTGAGGAAAATAATAATCTTGTATATTTTGTGGTAATGATGATTTATGTAATTGTTCATGATCCCATAAAAAACGTTTTAACCAAAATGATAATTCAACTTCATTGCTTGGTGTGAATGAATCATCACCATCAGCATATGTCAAAGTGATGGGTATAAATGATGTATCATCATTATTTGTTAACATTAATTCGTAATAATGTAATTTTTTTCCATTATGTTCAACTACTTCACATATCATACAGGCAATAGATTGTTCACACGATTGTGACGGTTGCGTTGTTGTATGAAACGCACCATTATCAATAATTATTACTTAAACAAATAGATAAACAAACGGCACTCAAAAAATTCTTCAATAAAAATAATTAACTTACTTTGGCTGGAAGTTGATGGTGGAATGGTTAATTGTGTTACAGGAGGCAATTGAGTTTTTGGTTGATGTTTCCTTGTTAATTGTGAATGATAATAACGTATCGATGATTCTGTATGCAAAGTAAAATAAAATGGAGACATAGAAATAGTTTGTATTGCACCCACTAAGAGTCCATTTTGATTAATTTCGGTTCGTAATGTAGCTGCTAATTGTGTCAAATCGAAACACATATTCACAAATCTTTTTGTAGACGATGTACGATTTGTTTCTTCAAAATCGCCTTCAATACTGATTAAGCTGGTATTATTATTTACTGTGGAAGTAGTTGTGGTCAAATGATAAGTATTATTAAAATCACTCGTATCATTGAACACGGATTGATTCCATTCGTCAATAATATTATTGTGTTCAGTTGTTTCGTTTTGTTGTTCTCGTTTACGCTCTTGTACAGCTCTGCCGACAGCTCGATTTGGTCGCATAACACGTTTTGCTTTTGAATGATCAACGATATGTCCATTTGATGAACGTGTACATAGCAATGCTTTACCATTGTCTTTGACTGTGACAATAGATTGAAATGGACAACCACAATTGTTTGCTTGACAATAGAAATAAACACGTAATAAATAACTTTGAGCAGTGTCTAATCGACGACCATAGTTTTTTGTTGAAGCACATAACCCTTAATGTAAAAGAAAAAACCATTCAATAGCTTTTTTCTATTATAAAATTCTATTTATTTACCGCAATGTGGATTGTAGAGTTTGACGTAAGGTAATATAACATATAACCATTCAAGATCACGATGTTTTATCGATGTTTTTGTTGTTGAACTCCCATATAATTGATCTGCAGATAGATTATTATCATCTGTTTCACTAATTAACGGAATTCCTAATTTGAGTAATTTTCGATCACTTTCTCTTTTATAAAATTTTTGTCTCATTTCAAGTAAACGATCCACATCTTCTAAATCAACATCAAACTGATATGTTTTAGCTAATTCAATTTTAATTCCAGGAGTTGTTGAACCAGATTTTTTTGACGCTAGAAGACTGGAACTAGATGTCACTGAAGGAGATGTTGTCGATGATGACGCCACTGCCAACGCCATATTAAATAAGAAATCTAAAACAGATTTTAATATTTCTTATAAAACTAACAAAAAAGAAAAAAACCATGACAGATTTCAAGGTGACAAATCAAAGAAACTTGAAATAGTACAAGATACTACACGATTTTGTGACACAGAAGAAGGGCAACAGCGGTTCTGGGAAATAAGGACCACCTATTGAATCTCTGAAGTAGACAGAGATACTTTAGAGTTGTAGAAAGAAACCCCAATCGAAGTGAGTTACTCCTAAGTGAAGCTACGCTAACGTTGAAAATCTTCTACAAGTAAAAATATCCATCTCGTAAATTGTTACCTTGAAACTCTATTCTTCTATCTTCCATCGTTTTAATTGGTTGATACTATGGCGCTGCGTGGCATGCAAAGCAGCTAGTTTCTTTCTTCCATTTGTATCTACGATTTTGTGGTTTAGTTATGCTTAAGATCCTTATCATTTATTTAGCATCAATATAGGAAATACATTGTCTCAAATTCAAACATATTTATCAATCAGTGTTCACTTTTATCAACGTCACAATCATATAGACTAACCAAAGTTTGCTAAAAATAGTTGGAAAAATATTGTTGTTAGACTGCCTCGCAGACATAATAAATAATCCACAATATAAGGAGCTTAAAATACAGTTCATGTATACAAATCTACTATTAAGTGCGACAGAATTAATTGGATGATGTTTAGTCACGTTCTGTTGTTTTAAATTAGTTTTAGGGGCGAAAAGAATAATGTTTACTGTTAAGAAATAAGTGACTTCTGTTTTTTTGTCCATCTGCTTTCGAGACCAACTAATACGTTTTCCAACATAAAAAGAGGTTCCATATCACAACAGAACAGCTTATTTTTCTGAAAAAAAATTGAACTTTTACGTGCTCTTAGTGATACAACAACGGCATATCGTTAAAAGGTACAAAGTAAAAACAATAGCAATATAAGTGTAAAAACACACGAAAAAAGCAGATATATCCTCTCAAAAAGTAAACAAAAAAAGAAAAAAAAACAAAATATGTTTTCCATCTATATATATACACACTATCGTGAATGTACAAGATACACCTATTACGGTGCGGTACTTCTCCTCTTGATTCTCAGTTTTCTTAAATTTATAGAAAAAAAGACAATAAACACTCTTCTGCGTTAGTTTGTCTTTGTGTCACGTTGTATTCGAACATTATATCTGTTGTTGAATCATTCTCTTCAATTCTAAATGAAATAATAGATTTTTTTAATATAAATTATTGAAAGCTTTCATATAGATAAATATAAAATCAGCAACTTACGGGCAAACTGAACCGAACAAGCATGTAAACTATCTCTTGCTAAATCCAATTGTTTTTGTAACAAGAGAGACGTTGTTTGTAAATGTTGATTTAAAAATGTCATTTCATTTGTCAACATTTGAATCACTTTCGTCAGCTAAACGATAAAAATCAAGTGAAAATGATGGAAAAAAATTAATATCTAGGAACAAGGATATGCATATTCAAAACATCAATATCGCAAACTGGAATGGTTCATTTTATCTGAAGTTAACAAGCGTTAATGCCAAGTTAGGACTTGCACAACGATAAAGCGATGTGTTTAATAACATGTCAGGATCTTTTGACAGTAAACAAAGATATAAATTAGCGTTCAAACTGACCTACATTACAGTATTAGAAGAAAAAAAATACTACTCAATAAAATTAAATAGAGTTAGTGTATTTTAAATCGATTCTTTAAAGCTACTTTCACTTCACAAATAAGAAATATGTTACTGTTACTTTTCCAATTCATTCTCAAGTAGAGATGATGTTGTTGGCAAAAATACAGGTCCTTACAGCGAAATCGGGATTCAATATATTTTGTTCTACTTGTCTTACATCGTCAGATGGTTCGTCTTGCTGATGTTGTTGCTGTGTTTTACTATTGGTGTTATTCATATTCTTATTTCGTCCTTTTTTCCCTTGTTTTTGTTGATGCTGCATTTTTCCATCAACAATTTGTGTTCGTTGTTTTTTATTTGGTGAAGATGATGTGACGACAAGTAAGAGACCATTTGTGTTATTGCTACTGTTATTATTGTTTTGAGTATGGTGATCATCGTCGTCAGACGAACGTCGCCGTTTTATTGTTGTATATTGTTGTTGACCGCCTGCTATATTCGTTACGTTCATCGGCGGGCAATTCAAAATATTTTCTGGTAAAGCAAATTGATGTTGAACTGAATGTTGCAGTATTGAATTATCATTTTCTTGTTTAAATAATAAATTTTCAATTTCGTTATGCGGCTGATGTGAATTTAGTGTTGGTAAACCATTGACAATATTCTGTGTTTGTGTTGCTCGAGGTGGTGGAGCAACTGTGTTTAGTTGTTGCTGATTATTCGATTCAGCCATTCGACGTTTTTCTAAAGGAAAAAAGATAAGAAAAAAATGATTAGGACGTCTTTGATCAAGAAGATCGACTATCGGAGATTTGCTTTATTCACTGACCATGTTTCTTTTGCGTTATGAAGGTTAATTTTTTTTCAATATCACAGAAAGAAGCAAATAATAAAATGCATAATTCTACAATTTCAACTCACTATGTTTTACTCCAAGAAGATGCCGTAAAAAATGTCCAATTAACATTAAAGTCAAACAGATGTTTACTTGTATACTAAACTATGGGTTGAAATGAAACAGAGTTATACCTTCTCTTGCTCGACGTAATAATGGTTTTCGATCAATCGGCAGAGCAATTCTATGTGTTTTTCTTAAATGATCACTGAGATTCACCACCCACGTTTCACATTGAGGACAACGTAATCGTGATTCATAGTCTCCTGGATGAGTTCCCGACGAGCGTATCGGTCCATTTGGTGATGATTGATTGTTGTTCGTAGAGGGTTGAGAAGAAGATGGTGGAGCTTGCTGTTGTGTAGATAGGTCGTCAGCTTGGTTGTTTGGATGAAATGTATACGTCGTAGGTAGTGAGTTTGCCAAATCTGGAATCATTGGTTGACTGGCCATGAAGTGAACCATTCTGGCCGGATCGTTTGTTGAATGAAGAAACAGGATTGGTTTTTGTCAGTGAAGATAAATAATAAAGAAGTCAATAACCGTCGGATACAATATATTGTAGAAAAATAAATTTGTTCACTTCTTTTAATACATAAACAATCAATAATCTAAAACGAGAAAAAAAATGTTCAAACTGTAGGGTGATATAATGAACCATGAAGTAAATTCGTACAGTTTCTGAAGAGTATCAACAGCGTTTTGTCTGATTGCGGAGCGAAGGATTAAACTAGTTTCGAGAGAACAGTAGTAAAGTATTTTAAAACAAGATAATAGTATCATCTAAATGCGTGGTAAATTACTTTTCAAGGAAGAGTAAACACAATCACAGACCAATGCACAATGTAACAAAACATTGCTATGCGATAGAAATTTTTTACAATTGAAGAGAGGAAGATAGCTGTGAATCGGTGAATATTATAGTCTAAATTTTGAAAAGACTTTTTTGTAGTTGTAACAAGATATATTTTTTTTAGATAACTTGTTAGATTAAGTTAGAACAGCGTTTCTCAATTTATTTTAGCCATGGAACCCTTTCATAAAATTTAAAACTTCGCGGAACCCTAGTAGTATTTTGACATAATATTTGACAAAAATTATTCAAGACTACGTAATTTTTTTACGTGGTGAAATTAATATTTATCTTCTTATTTTTTTCTGGCGGAACCCTTGATTTCACTTCACGGAACCCCATTTGGGAAACGCTGAGTTAGAATCATGTTGTTTACGTAGGAAAGTTTATACTGATGACACTTCTCATCTATGCAGTTTTTATTAAACGACTCCTCGTCTTCCCAGTCATTTATCAACATAAAAGCATGAATGACATTAGATTCTAAATCACATGTTCTGACAAAAATAACTTTATCCTCATAAAAATATATGCAACACCCTCAGACTCATTACATCAATCAATCATTTTTTTCGTTTTAAAAGATCTGCATCATAGGGTGTACTTTTCTCTAATACATATGGCATCAGCAATTGTATTTTTTCAATTCCTTCCAAATGTTCAGTTTTGGCAATGTAGAAATAAAGGTCAACGCCATAAGTAATCGTCAGACATACTTTCGATTTGCAAAAATATTTTGTTAGAACTATCATTCATTGAGATAGAGGGAGTTTATAGCTGATGGATACGCCAAAAATGAGTCTTAACTATTAATCCTAGTGTATCCCAACCTTTTAATTTCAAAAACAGAACATGCAGAGGTGGACGAAACATGCAACTATCGGCCATTTTCTATGAGTGTTCAAGAGACTTAACAATCAGTGACTTCATAAATTAACTTTACAGAATAATACGGTAAAAAGTACTTCGAAAAGAGTAACTGAATGTGTGAATGAGAATAAAGTATGATGCTACACTATACTGCTGAAAAGATGTCGCGTCGATACGCTAATACTTCGAAGTGAGATTATTATATAAAATTCGAACAAAAGTGAAAACTTTCGAAACTTCGAAGGGAACTTCGCTTATCTATTATTAAATCAAAGTTCTTTCCGATATTCTACTGTTATCTCTCTCTGCTATCAGTGTGATGACTGCTATACACATCAGTTATACGATCAATGGAATCTCCTTTGGATATTACTTTTTCTTTGTTTTGTTGAGCATTCTTTTGTTCGTTTCCAAGAATATGTTCTTTGATATTAATACGATGTATCACAGAAGGGTTATGTTTTTTAAAAAAGTACATTATTCATTTGTATATTTTTATTTGTCTAATGATTTTTATTTTATCGCTTTTGTTTTCCCTTCTCTTTTGGGAGAGGAGTTTTAGAAGTACAAAAGATTTTGCCAAATTGCACGCTTATATACAGAGTGTGAGTTCGAAACGTCAGACGAAAGACTTCAGGGCCGTAGCCAGAAATTTGGTAAGGGGTGGGTATCTACAAAAAAGTTCCACCTTTACAGTCTGAATTTCCATGTTAAAGCTGGATCGAGCACTTTTTCTTGCGTTTTAGCTCCAAACGGCATTTGTCACCTATAAGTTTAGTGTATATTATACATTGAAGTAAAATCTCAAGGGGTGGGCACATGCCCTGTTTTCCTACCCCGTGGCTACGGCCCTGGAGGGCTTCCGCCATCAGTTAGTTCTTCGTTATGAAAATTTGTAAATTAGAAAAGACTTGTACATTCAATTCATTATTTCTCTATCACTACAATACTGTCGATAGAGAAATTTTTGAATCGGTCAGTGAATATATTTTACAACATTCTTAATTTTATAATGTTGATATCGATGGTAAGATAATATACCATAAAATAACTTGTTTTGATCTAAACATACAAACTTCATCTTGATTGTGTTGATTCATACTGATCTTGAGTTTTATTAATTAGTTTGTATCGCTGAGCAAAAAGATGAACCCAGAACGTTTCTTATTTTATTTATTTAGGAATATTATTCTATGAAATAGGATCATGAAAATGAAACAAAATTTTGTTACTGGTTTGGATGAATTAAAGGAAGATATATTTTTTCGTGTAGTGGTACTAACAGTAATTGTGATAGTAGAACGAAATGAGCTCTCAGTGGATGTTGTAGAAGAAATCTGTGACTTGTTCGTATAGCCAGTTGAGTGATCGACAGAAACGTCGCGGTTCATGTCTATGGTGGTGTTTGAAAACTCGACATTACTACGTGATGCTAGTTGCGTACTGTCAGTTACTGCGCCATCTGGTAATTCGCTTGATAATGTGCTCTGTGAAATTGTTGTAGCTTCATTTTCTTCTATCCTAAGTTGATATTGTAATGTTGGTTTTAGAATTATAAATGGATCAAATCGTCTCGGTTGAATATAAAATGGTATTATTTTTCCGTATATCAAACATTTATTAACATCGCCGCAAGAAAATGTCACATTTTTCGAACATGTAATTGTTAATACACGTAGTTTAACATCATTTGAACCTGATAAATATGTATTATTAAAACAAAATTCTTCATTATCAAACACCATTGTATTGTCATTAACCCCAGATAACGGTTTTAAATAAATTAATGTCAATAGGTCATTTGATTGTTCATCTAAGTCATATAGATTTGTGTTATTAAACGACAAATAATAATAAATTGTCAGCAAAATATTAAATTCATATTTTTTATTTGTTAATGGTAATCGAACAACACTTCGTTGAAAATCTTCCTCACTGTAAATAGTATGATCGTCTAATCGTAATGAAAAGTGTTGGTGATTCGTCATCACAAGAAGATTGAAGGCATATGTTTCTGAATCACCACTCATTATATATACACCAGCATCTCTTACTAATAAATAGCTAAATTGTAACAAATTTCGGCACACATCATAATCGTAGGTTTGATCGAGTAATTCACCATGTATAACGACAACATGAACACCATAATAATCTAAACGAAACCAATGATGGACTTGGGAGAAGTTTGATGATGATTGAGGTACAAATGGAGTAATGGAAATATATTGTGTTTCTGCTTGTTCAAATAAAACATTGTAGTTTGATATGTTAGCTAACAATGTTTGATATATAGTTTCATAAGTTGAATTGATCAATAACATATTTGAAAATGGAAGATAAATCAAAAATAGAATTAAAATAAGTCGATATCTCATGCTTTCAGGTTTGATAATTTATTGTTCTGTTTTTCAACAAAAACCTGGTACTTTAAAAATTAATAAAAACAATAAAAGAAAGGAAAAACATATGTGTCTTATCAGAAACACTTTAAATAATTACTCATGGATAATATAACATCTTGACAATTTATTTTGTACAAATATAGCAAATCAAACATCTTTCATTTTGTGATAGAAACTTTTTATTGTTCTATTCAGGTTTTACGTCACCTAACAGATTTTACGTCACCTGACGTCAGGTCATACGCACTAACTTATACTAGATGGCATGATTTTATTTATAATGAATGCTTTGACAAAGAGTTTAGTCTTCAACAATTTTACAAAAAACCATCATCTATTTTTTATCATTCTATTCTCCCTGTGCTTTCGTAAATCAGTAAGTGTTACATGTTAGATAGAAACAAAAGAAAAATATTATCTTCATAAACTATTATATAAATGGATTCTTTCAGATTGTTGCATACTGATTGAGAATTTTCATATTTTTTATTATATAATTGCAAAACTTTAAATTTAAAAATAACAATAGTTGATTAACAAGCTGTTCGGTGTCTTTTCGTCCATGTTATTGGATTTGTTCGTTAACGATCTTACTACCATCCACGAATGCACGAGAAAAGGTAGAAAAAAGTTGTATTCAAACATAATGTCAGGTCTTTGATCTATGTAGATGCAACTGAATCTAACGTGTCATCCATTTGGATGATGCTAATCGATATACATCTGTTAATTTAATCTGTTAACTAATGCTTATATTATTATCACAAATAGTCTAAAATGATGAAACTGTTGCCTTGTCTTCAACTATATATTTTTCTTTGCTGTATGTATGTACAGCAGTCAATTCCATTGACTCGGCTTTTATTATACGAACAGGTGGAATTGACATATGATTCGTAATTCTTAAATGCCTTATTAAAATTCTTAATTCGAACACTTAAGAATTTTAATGAAACACTCTCCTGGTTTAAATTCAAGACCTTTTTCTTGTAATTGACATTCGAAAATAAAACAAAAGGTAGGCGTGCTTGGAACTACATTACGAAGTTGGAAAGATTAAATACTGCGAAAAATTCAAGACTGAAGTCTTAATTTCTCTCTCTTATCTGCATACTTGCGGACTGTAAAGATTGTTCTTGGATTGTTCAATAATTCAAAGGCAGTAGAACATGAAGAATCAATGCAATCAAATTCACTGAACAGAAAAAGGTCTAACACTATACTTTAAATGTAAACTATGTATGCTGAGATGAAAAGTGCCCGATTCGTATCAAGAGAAGTAAAGATCTTTATGAATATATTAATAAAAACGTTGCCCATAACACAATAAGAAGATATTCAATTCCACCAGATTTCATAGTTAAATTTATTTTAACATGATTCGTCGTCAAATACCCTTTAATATTTATCTTGTGTTGACGATATTAAGTAGATGCCAAAAGGAATCAGGCAACGATCTCTAAGAAAGCCTTTCAAAATAGAACAGATAAACTTACTATGAATAAAACAGCATAATATAAAACAGCAGCTTTTTTGCATTGAGTCTGTACAAAAATGCGTCAATTGCCAATAAATCTGCATCAGTTTGATAAAACGTTGTGCATATATAGATAGCAGTCTGGTTGATTGGTCAGGACTTACATGTGATTGTGGTTCTACGTCTTTAAAAATATTTAATTTATCAAGAAAATTTCTCACTTCGTCTTGTACATTATCGTAATTGTCAAATTATTTTGCCCAAAAAAGAAAATTGCCCAATGTCTAAAAAAATAATTAAACAATCATACGTATTTATTTTTGTTTTCAGATGTTTTCTTGTTGTAATATTGATTATTTTCGGATAAACGAATGCATCGAACATATACAGAATAATTACAGCGATGGAAATGATATTTTACTGAAATGCGCTTATAATACTATCTTTAAAAATTTTAGACGTTTTCAGGCTCATTGGAGCCAAAAAAAGCATACATCTAGCAACTCTGACGATAATGAAGGAGGAGATGATACTGGAAATACCAGCAATTTTAAGTACAACACCGATATGGTTGATAATGAAATTGATTGTGAGGTTGAAATGACAGATAATAACGACACAGATGAAGAACAAAATGATCCTGATTTAAAAGTAATCGAAAAACGTGTGTTATATATGCTTTTAAAACTTCAAGTAATATACAATACATCAGAAATGACTGTTGATTTTGTTGCCAAAAGTTTATCTGATATACTTAATGCAGTACAAACATCAAATATTGTAAGTCGACATTCGCTTACTCCGAACGCAGTTAACCCTTGTACTACCAACCAGGGTCTATTTAGACTCTGTTCTTAAAGAACAAGAAAATGCGATGAAATTTTTCTTTGTGCATGGATCGAATATGAAATACATTCTATTTATTGTGTCTAAAATACGCTTGAGAGTACAAGGGTTAAAGATTCTAGCTTTCTCTAGATTGTAGGCGTAGTGCGTAATGTGACACGAAAGTTAGGGAGTTCTTATCGAAGAACACAAAAAGCAATGGAATATTTTCAATACGTACAATCCGTACACAAACAGTATGAAGTACGTGCAAAATTATCTGCTTTTGTACAGACGTTTGTCTAACCTTAGAAATTTAATTGTGCGTCATAACATTCTTGATCATTAAAACTTTCTTTCATACTATGACTTACACTTGTTTTGTGTCCATGAAAGAAAGATGTATCGTAGAATAATATTTATGAATAACTTTGATGACATAATAATTTTCTTCTCATCTTGTCTTTCGTTAATGTCATAGAAAAATCGAAAAAAGCTGATGCTAAGCTGGAAAAAAATGCTGTATTTGAATGCATTATATAATAATTAGTTGGCATTTTAGCAAAACATCTGATAAAAAACCAATATTGGAGACCGACAAGGATCGAGATTTAGCTGATATTTTTTGTCACTTTTCTAAATTTTGATAATGCGAATCCCAAAGGTCTGAGTAGATACCATCAGAAATGTAAAGCAAACATTTTTCTACAAAATCCTCAGGCATCGGCGAGTTCTGCGCGATTTTTCGTTCTTATTCTACACGCATTTTACAACAACCACTATATTTAAAATCGAGAGCACACACTGCTCCTATTTGTAACTAGATACTGATATAATTATTGTCACTTAAAACTGCTTCGTTCTCGAGGTATAGAAGCACAAATCGATGATTCACATCACGTTTAGAATTAAGTTTTCTTCGCCTAAATGGATTTGGATATCTAGAGGTTCATTATCTTCAGTAAACCCCTCCTCGTAATAGAAGACCAGGTGGTCTTTTATTTTGTCCGGCAACTCAAAACTTTAAGGGTGGTCTTCTATTGAGATCAACGTCTACCTCACAATTCATGAGTACATTTATCTAAAGTCAATGTTATATTCTAGTAATGATCTTTTATATACGTTGTCATCCGAATGAGCTGAAGAGGACTCAAAGTCATTTTCATCACATTGAGTTAGATTTACGAAATGTAGAAGATGGCTCTCTGATGACAATATTTGACTTTTCCAAAAAGTTATATTTAAATAATTCTTACTCACATTCGTTATACTGATTTCAAAAAACACGTTCAAATACTTCTTTCCCTTGATTCGAAATATATAATTATTTCTTTTCAGAAATACAGCAGAAATGAAAGACTGTGCTGCTCTATACCGGCTTGCAACGCACAAACGTTAGGCTGGTCTTCTAATAGGGGATGGTCTTTTATTATGGGTGAGGGTTTAACGTATCTTCTTTTTCGTAGTCTGCATCTGGGAATGGCATTGGGATATGTTCGCACCATATTTTTATTTATTAGTTCATGAATCACAGAAGCAGTCCCTTTATGAGTTCCATAATCGGGTGAATTCCCGTTTCGTCGAAAGCTTAATTATAATTAAGCTTAACAAAACAGGGATATTATAATATCCCTGTTTTGTCGAAAAAATTTGTAGAGCTTTCTTTCTGGCGTTCCTGTTTAGTCGAAAAATAAAACTAGAACTAGAATATAGATTATTATTAATTAATAAGCCTTTTTTAAATAAACTAATTAAAAAGAATGTTGAATTATTCCAAATGATTCTATTGAAAAAGTACATGCGTACAGTATTAGAGAAAGAAATAACACAAACGAAAAATAAATGAAAATCAAAACTTTTTGATACCAATTAATCGCATCACTCTTTCAAGATATTCTTCTAGTGTTAATGTCTGTTGTTTATAACGATTTTCTAAATCGTGTAATCGTGCATTTCGATTCAAAAATAACTTTTTTCTCGGTGAATGCGGTTGAAGAACCCGTCTAGACTAGGGCTGTGACAGTTACCAGTTACTGTTACCACTATTACTCGGTAACTGTAACTGCTGAACAGTTGACGTTCTTGGTAACGGTAACGGATAAGCAGTTACCGTACAAGTAACGATAACGACCAGTTACAAGTAACGGTAACTGTTCAGTATATCTTTCAAGAGTCAAATCTCTA
>CAJNOQ010002751.1:0-22830 GCA_905250885.1 Didymodactylos carnosus | reverse complement strand
ACTTCCCAAAAGGGAACACTTTTGTTCTTTTTTGGGAAGTGATTCCCAAAAAAGAACACTTTGCTCTTGGACTCCTGGACTTCAGGAGTCCAGGAGTCCATAGGAGTCCAAAGGAGTCCCAGGAGTCGAGGAGTCCGCTATTTCCCCCTTGCCTGCGGGATCCTGCATGAATTTTGATTATTTTTTTCAGCGGGTACATGATGACGAAAAGATATCCAAAAAATGTTTATCCTTCCGTGGAGAAAAGATATTTGAAAAATAGCCCTAAGATCCAAGACATTAAAAGATGGGTCAAATTCTTTCACTTAACTTTCACACTATATTTATCTTACACAGATTTCGACGCTCTTTCGAATGGTTTAATGAGAAATTTTTTCACCGACTTATTCCTGATATTTAGTAGTTACACTGCAGAGTATGTCACTTTAGGCTTAAGGTCGCGTTTTCACCCTAAAGGAAAAGCTTTTCAAAATTATATTATAATATATTATATTCAAAATTATATCATGAAATTATATTACATATGTAAAAAGCTTTTATTATTATATTATTATATTTATAATAATTATATTATTATTATCAAAATATAAGCCGCGCTCTCTTCGATCGAGTAATGTAGCTTTCATGTTTTGTCGGTGCTTATACAACGTAAAAAAAGATTTTTATCGACTGTATGAAAAATTTTTGCCGGCCGAAAAAACGGTCACTTTCGGTCTAATGAGCCTACAAAGAGCAACAATAAATATTTCTAACTGTTTTATCCACAAATATATGGAGAGAGCGAGGCATATTTTGGTGCAAACCGCTTGTCAAAAGCTTTTTTCGTTACCTCGTCGCAATCTTTGTTTTGCTGTTCGGATCAAACAAACTTCGAAAGATGAATTTTTCAGAAGTTCGTTGTGATCGTACTAAAAAATAAAAACCTTCTAGCACCTTATTGCTCAACCAAATTGCTTGAAAGTTAAGAAGTGGGCATAAGAGAAGATGGTCTACCGACGTTTATGGTACATTATATCACAGATCTAGATGAAACACTCAGGTTCGCATGTACTTCAAAGTTGCTGGCTTTCGGACTTAGTGTGCCATTAACATTAGTTCGACTCTTTTGCAAATTTCCATCGTAAACAGCAAAGGTCTCGGCATTCCAGAGATGGAAACGCATCTGACATGTTTAAGCAGTCTGCACTTTCGCACCGATCGGTACTGATTACTGTTACTACTATTGTTATTTCTTATTTCATTGTCAAAACTATTGTTTCGTAAATATAACAGAAACAAAATAAAACCATATATCGAAGAAATGGTACCTATCTCTCAAGTACGATCTAACTTGTCACATGGACTTCAACTTCCATTATCCGTTTCTGTGTAATGTCAGCCAGTGCCTCACTCTCAGTACCTCGAAAAGTAGATCTTCATGAGTTATAGAAACGTAGATCTTGAAGTGTCTCTCCAGGAATCTTACTTTTGTCTTTTAAAGTGTCACATCATCAGAAGTGGCTACTCCGCTCACAACGTTTCGAACAGAAAGGATTGCTCGTAAGTAGACAACTTTTATTACAAATAAATTTACAACTCATCTAAAAATAAGACGAACGTTTTTGGTTTTCAAAATTTCATCCTAGTTTGATTAAAATACCAAAACTACCAAAGTATGCAAGAATGGCGCAGGGTGATTCCACCAGAAATCCCCCAATATATACAAAAGTTGCTGGGAGAAATGCAGGAGTTGCAGAGTTTGTAGTACTCGGCACGCTGAGTTGAATGATGAGAAGAAAAGAGAAAATAATTTATTATACCATTGAGAGGAAAATAAATAGTAAATGTCACCTGTCTACTAGTAATGAAAATGATCAATATTGGAAAGAATTACTATTGTCTAATGTGCGGAAAATTCCTCAAATCATAGTGTCAGTAGTACTGGCATTGTTTATAAACTCTTCTCTAGTGATGACTGAAATTTAGTATAATAACATCATATATCACTGCACTCTTCAAGAAGTACATGATCCAAATTAGAAATCTTTGCAAAGCAAATAGTAGTTGGTATCAAATGTAAGATAGTAAATTATTGTCTACCGACCTACGTGAATCTCTTCCATAGAGATTATACAATAACCTAAAAGCTGTTTTATTCTATGTTAAATAGCTTATAGCCACAGCACATGCGCATCTTGCTTCATCATCATACTTCGAATTTAATTTTCGATTAAACGATCAAGTATATTACAAACAATCATTTTATCACTAATTCCCGTTCTAGTACTTGCCAATGATGCGATGTATTTAACGATGTATTGACTAATACGAGAGAATAATCATCTTCAACATCTTTTGCTCTGATACATGAGGTTTTTTTTCTATAAAATATCGCGATTAGAGGCGATAATTTCACCTAGTCAAGGAAATATCGTGCTAAACATTAGAACTATCACGGCAAAATAAATTTATCGGTCTCTAGCGAGATAAAATGCTGCTCCGATAAAGAAGCTTTCTGCGATAATTCTAATGTTTATCGAGGTAAAATAAACCATTGCGCTAGTGCTAATATGCATCGCGATGAAACTTATTATCTCGAGAACATTGCAAATATATTTTAGCTCAATAAAGCTAGATAAATTTATTTAAGGCAATAAAGACAATATTTATCGCAATATTCTTCTGTATCCCGATGCATGGCAAATAAATTATTTCCCAATATTTTTTCAGCGTTAAAGTGATACAATTCATCGATAAAAGTGCCAAGCATTGTGATGGAGCACAGATTTTATACTGTTGTAACGCGTTAACAGATTGCGTCCAGCATTAAATGGTTTAAATAGCGCGTTTTAGCGGGATATCGGCTTGGTCAAATGTTACGGAATTTCATTTTTTTCCGTCTTCTGTGCCCCTTATCTTGGGAAAGAGGCAACGTTTATCAATGAAATTTACATCAATGATGCATATTAGGGGGTTCCACTACCAAAAATAGTTTGAGCTTGATTGAACAAGCGGATCAAAAGTTATAGTCAAAATAGGGGCCGTTACGGAATTTCAAAAAATGGAAGTGTTTTTCGGCGTATTTCAGTAAAATGTAAATTATTCAGCCTTAAATTAACCTTAAAATGATTGCTTAATTACGAAATTAAAGCTCACAGTTTGGGCTATCAGAATCATTACGGACTTTTCTTGAATTAGTTCCCTGGTAGAGGCAATGGAATAAAAGTGACCATTACGAAATTTCACCGTTTTTTGTCCTTCTTTGTAGATGGTTTGTATATATTTTTTCTGTCCCAGAACTACTTAGCAAGCTCTGAATTTACACATAAACAGATAGTTCGAGGTGCCGTTCATCCCATACAGCCAGAAATAAATTTTCAAAGTTAGATTAAATGGATATAAGCGCCAAAACTTTTTTTAGAAAATAAAAACAAAATTTCGCATCTAAACCTCAAAACAAATGAGACCTTTGATAGAGGACTTGATTCTCTATCCGACGGTATAGTTTTCAAAATTTTTGGAAAAAGTATCTAGGTCAAAGTTAAATTTAAAATTTAAAAATTTAAAAATTTAAATTTTCACCGCGAAGATTTGACTTTCATTTGTTTTTGAGTCCAGATATGTAATCACCGTGAAAAACTGCGTCTGATGATGTATTTTTAAGCTTTGCTCAAGTTAAACCAAAAATTCGAACCTTCTCATCCGAAGGTGGACCGTTAGCTGGCTGCGCCGATATCTTATTTCTTACGTTGGAGCACGTTAATTCTTCGTAAGTAACGCGTTATTAACGTACATTAACGAGTGCAACAAGATAAAAAGTCGTAGAAAAGGAAGAGAAATTACGAAAACCCTTTGCATGAAATTAAAGAGATATTGCGTAATAACGAGATAAGTAGGTCAGCGGGCATTCCCTAGTGGAATTCCCGTTTCATTTTTGCTGAGATCTGCTCGCCAACACAATTTTGTCTCGTATAACGAGAAAATGCTGATCTTGGCAAAATAAAATCGCGATCTTATATCTGTAATCGCGTGCTTGATCAAATCAGTAGTTCCAGTTTGTGTTTCACAAATCTGACGGGATCGCGGTAAGATTACAGAAAGATTTTTCCTTCGCACATCGTAGAGGAAAATTTTTCCGACTAATCATTCTTTGTCTTCCGCAGACCTGGCTTAGGCTGTTTCTGGAAACAGTAAGAAAGCGAGAATATAAATTCCCATTAAATAAATCATTGCACGAAACTAGGATCAAATACATTGACTTCATATCTTGCTCTTCCTCGTTTGTAACCATGTAATGTTTTTTTTATTTCGTCTATCCGTCGAAAGTAGAAAAATAGATAGACAGTGTGGGTATATTATCGTGCACTGTGTTTATCCTTCGTTCTCTTTTAACGTATATAACAAACAGATTTATATCGATACAATTCAAGTAGTCATTTCTTCACTTTTTGCAGTTGAAGAGCTTGATTATCAGCTACAATGTAATCAAAAAAAGTAATGTAATGCTATTTCAAAATAACGAATGGGCGTAGTACGTCCCCGTATGTTTACTTTCATAATCTCCCGTACATATCAATAAAAACATTTTCTGTGCGTGTTTTTGTTCTTTGGCGATCTAATGAAAGGGTGCAAAAAGCGTTTCGTTCAAACTTTATTCACTTCTTTCCAGTGATGAATAACACAATAACACTCAAGGAGTGTTTTCTACCCATATTTATTTTGTTTTGTTGTAGTTAAGTGAACCAACCTAACTATTTGACTGTTGTCATTGGTAAGTATACAGCAATTTTCTAGAGCAGAAGCGAGTTATTTTTTTGTCTCAAAGTTGAACTATTTTCTTCGTGACAGTTTTAAAGTCGAAAGAGAATACTCTTCGTCAGACAACGCTATATAAATAGATCAATTTTATTGTTAAGAATAATGTCTTTTTTATTTCTAAATAAACGATGGACATGCAAATCAGTAGACCTAAACAACAAATGTCCCGTCTCCATTGCCTAGTAGCACACTGAACCTGTTCTTAAGAGTATTCGCCGTAAACAAAATCACATGGTTCCTAAGTTTCCTAAAGTAGAAACTGACTGTTTAAAACCCACATCAATTGGCGAAGAGGGATTTAGAAGGGTCAAAATTTTCGAGAAAATGCCACTTTCAATCCTCCAAACAGAATTTCGCTAACAATTCGAAGATCACATGTGATAGAGAATTCAGTTTTCTACTTGCTGAATTTTCGTCTGCACCCTTCACACTTTTAGACACGCTTTTCAGGTAGCCACCAGATCGATTTTTGGGCTGTTTGTACTACAGCTGTATTTTCATAACAAATCAACGTTCGGAGCCGAGAAACTTTTCATTTTGTAGAGAAATGTTCAATCTACTTAATTATCTGGTTGCAATTTTAGATTAGTTCGTAGCTTTATTGCAATAATTCTTTGGAAAGGGGACCGTTAGCTGAACAAGCCATTCAGCATTGTAAACAAACATAGAAGGCCGTTTGAAAAGTTCTTTTGTTCTTTTAATTTCAGTCTAATTATGCGTATCGATTTCCTCGTTTAGCAGGAAAATTCCTTTGCACTTGTTAAGAGTTGAACTCAAAACAGTTTTAAAAAAAAATACCTGTTGCTACCGTCGTTTTGCTCAGTGTTTCATTAATTATTGTATTATAGCATATAGCTTGTTGCATTTGATCTGATGTTATTTTCGCCGTGGATAAATTCACATTAATGAAGTATGCACCTCATAAATCGGAGTCACCAAAATCCGTACCTTCCAATTCCGTGCAATTAAAACTAGCACAGGTGAGAGAAGAACCTTCAAATTTCGCGCCATTTAATCTTAAACGATCAAATGATGCACTATTAAAGTGGGTAAATCATTTCCATTTATCATTGAAACTTGACCACACTGAACACATTTCTCTTCAACTACTTTTGTTTGTCGATCAGTTGTTATTGTTGTATAAATGCCGATAGCTATGGGAACAGTAGCGAACTCATGAAATATTAATTTAAAATGTTTGCACTTTTTTGTTCCTGGTTTTGTCGTAACTTGTTCAACTTGTTCATCTAGATAACTTAATTCTGTGTTCATTTATGCTTGATAAAATCGATTGGACACACTCACAGCTTGGAAATGGTTAGTAATCTATCAAGTTTTGGAGGAGAAAATGGCAAAATACTGACGGCGGGTCAAAAACCCGAAAATCCGCTTCGTTTCAGAAAAAATGGTCTCATCTTTTCAGATCGTGTTTAAAAATTTTTTCAATGACATATCCAAATTCTGCGTCAAAAACTGAATTTAGAAAACTGTCTTTTAAGCCTTCTCGTCTAGAACTGAGACTGCCCAAGCAAAAACGACCCAATTTTTTGGGTTATTTATCTAGATTCAGGTCCACGTACATCTAGATGCACGTGGACCTGAATCTAGGTAAATAACCCAAAAAATTGGGTCGTTTTTGCTTGGGTGTGTGAGACGGTTTAACCGTGAGCCCTCGACCTTCGACCCATCGATCTCGCAAAAGCATCAAGTCCTCAGGGATGAGAGCTAAGCGCAAAATTGTTACATCAAAAGATTCCCCGTGAAATTTAGAACAAAGTTACAGAGAGACATTTTTGATTTATGCTTTTAGTAGAGAAAAAAGTTAAATTTTCTAAAAAATAGCCATTTTGGGCCGAAAACGGCCAAGTGATTTTTCTCTAGCGCCTTTAGTTTTCGCTCAGATTGAGTGAAACTCTCGTCATATACGTAAAAAAACATGGCAAATCCGATGAAGGGCATTTCAAGGTTTTCTGGGGGGTTCCTAGGAGGTCTCTGGAAAACCTCTTCCGAAAAAATCGCAACTGTTATTTCTTGGCTAATTATGCTATAGTTCACTGGTCTTTTCAATACATGTTTGAAGCAAGTTTTTTATAAAAATGTAAAATCCAAACATATGGAATATAAAAAATAAAAACAATCTGTTCTAATAAAGAAACTGTTTTAAACTACTTGTTCAAGTTTGTATTTGTAATCTTTCTGTGTGAAACAACATTGGCTTTTGAAAGGGAACTGAAAAACATGCAGAGCACTTGTTTATAGTCCTGTCCATCATTGTAAACATGTAAGGTTTTCCAAAATCTGCGCTGAAGTTTCCGGTCGAGTTTTTTATCTTGGAAATAACGACGAGAGTCATCAACCAACTGAACCATTTTTGGAAATGACTGCTCACTGTGCTTTCGAACGTCTAGAACAAATATAAAAAAGGCTTCTTATGAGATGGGCCAAAATTAATTGCGCGGACAAAAGTGTGAAAAAAAATCGTACAAGCTTTCATCGAACACCAAAGACCTTCTATGGCCGACATTTCACAGTGATATTTAGGCAGAAAGATAAGGTGAACTCCATAACGATTTGCTAACTTTTCTAACTTTGAGACCTATAACGAACGAAAGAAAAACCTTGTCTGGCAATTCTTTTAAAAAATGGGGGAGCAACTCACAGTTTTAAAAGCCGGATGTGTTGCTAATTCCTGTCTTAACATTTCTACAGTCATTTTGTCCGTGACACTTAAACCAAGTTTTTGTCCAATAACAACCATTCCTTTGCTCTTTCCTTTATGTTCACCGGTCGTAAAAAAACAATTTAAAGTTTGAAAGTCACCATTGTCGTCCAGACAGTCGATGGATTGCACTTCACAACGTGTCCCGATTTTTTTTGGAAAGTCCATAACAGAGTAGTCCTTTTTCGAATGAGTTGTTGCATTGTCGACCAAAAGTTCTATCTGATGTCCTCTGTATTCAGCTTTAAACCCTAGGAGTTTGAAAAATCTCTCGAACTGAGCCAGTATTGTTTCATTATCAAAATATCCTTCGTTTCCAATAGCAATAGAAGCTGTAGCTGAGTTAGCTTCATAACGAATTCCTTCATCATCTTCCAACTCTGGATATTTCTCCAAAGCCTCAGAATATTCGTGGTCAGACAGTCGAAAAAATGGTCCTGAGTTGTGTGCACTAAAAGGTCTGAAATCATGAGTGTTCTTCCTCTTCCTTTAATATGAAATGGAGCCGAATCACCAACTATCCAACTTTTATTACTGATTTCTCCTCTACGGAATGAGGACTCGTCGTGCGCTGGAAAAAAAATGAAAAATAGAGAAATCTCTTCAACTTAGCTTAAAAACTCTCTCAGACTCAACTTACTAATCAAAATAACTGGAGTAGGGGAAGTAGGTTTGATCCACTCTGGCTGTTCGTCATCTGCCAGGCGATAATACATATTTTCCGTGCCAGAAAATAATCAGTAATTTTCTTTCTGCACTCGATAACATCTGGACGTTCATGGCCGAGGAAGTACGGCCTCAGACCGTTTGCCGAGTAATGAATACCCCACTTTCTTAAATCAAGACGAACACTTTCAACAGAACGAACCAAGCCCGAGCCAGTTTTTTTGAGACCGTGTAATTCATAGAATTTTGAATCAATGTATTGAGCTAATTCCTGCACAGTGAAGCTTGCGGCTTTTCGGCTACAAGCTTCAACTGCAAACGCACGAGCTTCGATTTCAATTTCAGGATATAGATCGTAAAATCCATCTCCTCTTTTCCCTCCTCGACGTTCGACCACAAATTCATCGAATGAGTGATTAAGAAACACGTCTGACCACTTATAACAAGTAATCCTACAGAAAGCACCTATACCAGTCAAAAATTCATCGACTGCACCAGTTCGAATATTGAAATGTCTCAGTGCCATATACAGCAAGGTGCTCAAATATCTGATGTTGCAGGTTTCTTGGCATAATTCCATAAGATCACCAATATTTTTAAGCATCTCATTCTGACTGAAATCAATCTCTCTTATCGATTCATTGTTGACATATTCTTCAGTGTCTTCACCGGACGATTCAAAATTTGCTTCAGACAAGTTTTCACCAGAACGTTTCCTGCCACGGGCTTCACTTAGTTGGGACTTTCTTTTTGAAATATGTGGCACTTTAACAAAAACGACGTAAATCAAAATGAGAGTGTTAGATCCTTATCACGTTGTTGCGTATATATGTTTATTTTGGAATGATAAAAATTTATTCAAATCGTTTCTCTCTCTATGCTCTCTTTGATGATTCATGAAGTGCATATAGCGGACGGCTGATTGGTCTGGCCAATCGGCAGTATTCGCACGTACATCTAAACCGCCACAAAAGATGTCGCAACGATACGGTGCACGGAACTTGCTAAATAACACAATGCTAACGATTTTCCTGTAAAGGTTTTCCAGAGACCTCCTAGGAACCCCCCAGAAAACCTTGAAATGCCCTTCATCGGATTTGCCATGTTTTTTTACGTATATGACGAGAGTTTCACTCAATCTGAGCGAAAACTAAAGGCGCTAGAGAAAAATCACTTGGCCGTTTTCGGCCCAAAATGGCTATTTTTTAGAAAATTTAACTTTTTTCTCTACTAAAAGCATAAATCAAAAATGTCTCTCTGTAACTTTGTTCTAAATTTCACGGGGAATCTTTTGATGTAACAATTTTGCGCTTAGCTCTCATCCCTGAGGACTTGATGCTTTTGCGAGATCGATGGGTCGAAGGTCGAGGGCTCACGGTTAAACCGTCTCACACAGTCTCAGTTCTAGACGAGAAGGTTTAAAAGACAGTTTTCTAAATTCAGTTTTTGACGCAGAATTTGGATATGTCATTGAAAAAATTTTTAAACACGATCTGAAAGGATGAGACCATTTTTTCTGAAACGGAGCGGATTTTCGGGTTTTTGACCCGCCGTCAGTATTTTGCCATTTTCTCCTCCAAAACTTGATAGATTACTACAAAGGTGATATTTGGAATCAGCACACTCTACCCTAGTTGAGACTCCCGGCAAAACTCCCACGGGGCTCCTGTCACGGGGTCCTGCGGGATCCTGCAGGATCCTGTAGGAGTCAGGTGGGACGTTCAAGGGATTTCTCAAGACTCCCGTGGGACTTCTGTGGAGCTTTTGAGTCCTGCGGGAATCCAACGAAAGTCCTCAGAATCCTCAAAGTCCCACGGGAGTCTTCAGGAGTCCTGAGAAATCCCTTGAAAATCCCACCTGACTCCCACAGGATCCTGCAGGATCCCGCAGGACCCCGTGACAGGAGTCCCGTGGGAGTTTTGGCGGGAGTCTCGACTAGGGTATTCTATCAGAATATGTGTGTTTAACTTGAAACTGAGAACCCGCGAAAAGTTTGAATTATGCGCGCCTTAAATTGTGGCAGAGCGAGAGATAAAAGAATAGTTAGATAGATTACTAACCATTTCCAGGCTGTGAGTGTGTCCAATCGATTTTATCAAGCATAAATGAACACAGAATCATGTTATCTAGTTGAACAAGTTAGTTCTTACTTTGGGAAATAAAAACAACTTCTTTTACTTCAGTAAAATCAAGACCTTTTTCTGTGTTGAAAAAGAATCATGATTCTAGTTTTAAACACATTTTATGAATAAAATTGTTAAATTACGTCTTTCCACATGTTTATTTCAATGTCATGACACAATGAAATTCAGTAGTGTTTTTATTCTCAATTTTTTACCAAGATTAAGTGGGAAAGTTTAGGTGATAGTGACTGAGTCTTTGAGTATTTTGAATGTTAGGTCCTGCCGTGTCCTTGTCTGTGGGGTTTTAAACAGTCAGTTCCTACTTTAGGAAACTTAGGAATCATGTGATTTTGTTTACGGCGAATACTCTTAAGAACAGGTTCAGTGTGCTACTAGGTAATGGAGACGGGACATTTGTTGTTTAGGTCCGACTATTCTGAGTTGCATGTCCATCGTTTATTTAGAAATAAAAAAGACATTATTCTTAACAATAAAATTGATCTATTTATACACGCAATATTGTGCAAGAAGCTTGACTGGACTCTACGCAATAATCTTGCATAGTCTTGCTCAATTACTTAGACTATATGCTTGCGCAATAACCTTAACTATGGTGTTCTCTCTTATGACACGTCCGAACTGCAGGAAATCAAGATCGCGCCTGTCTCCTATTTTGAAGAGGAGACCTCGGGCTACTAGTAAATGAAAAAATTTAATACAATCCTGTTAAAAGCTTTTACGCACAACCTGGTTTTTCAAAGATCTGCTAACAAGCCTGTTTCAGAAAACTCTTCTGAAATTTATTTTGCTTGTGAAAACCTGTCCCCAAGTCTCTTCTTTGGCACGGCACAAACTGGAGGTAGCTAGCTCTGGTTATTATTCGATAAATTTAATAAATTATCCCTATTATTTTATTTAAGAGTACCCCGCCGTCTTTTTGTAAAAATTTTGGATTTTGAGCTGAGCATAGCCTAATGTAGAAGAAAGTGTGGGCTACAAAATAAGACCACTCCCAGTTCTCGAAACTAGGTTTTTGCTACCAGTTTTCATTGTGCCACATTACGGCTTTCCCCTCCTTAAATTTCATCCGATCGAGTTCAGAATTTTACCAGAGGTACTCAAGACACTATTGCAGAAGTTATTTTTTGGTTTAAACGAATTTTATTCTAGACTTTTCTTTACAGACTTATCGAGTTTCTAAAATTGAAAAACTTGATTTTTGAGACGTTTTTCAGCATTTGTCCTATAACTCGACCAAAAATGGTCTCAAAAAAAGTTTCCCAAACATTACCTCTGCAGAATGACCTTGAGCATCCCTGGTAAAATTTTGAACTCGATCGGATGAAACTTAAGGGGGTTCGTAATCTGGTACAATGAAAAACTGGTGAGCGGCAATAGTTGAAAACTTGAAACAAAAATAAAAAAGTGCTCCATTTAGTTTCCAATCAGTTCTGAAAATACGAAGCCTTAGCGACTTTTAGTTTTTATTTCACTGCATTTCTACGGAAAGCCTAAAAAGAGTGTAAGGGTACCCTTTACTCGAATCCTGACCTAAGACATCCTACGTCAATAAAACATAATTCTTTTAACTGCATTGTCCGGTATTTGGCATTTTTGTACCAGTAGTTTGAAATTTTTCATCACATGTGCGCAACAGGTATGTGGAATAGTTTTCGTTAAGTGTTTATTGTCTTAAAAACAGTTTGGATTAATTTCTTTATTATTGAGGTCGGTAAGAGCACATCTTCACCTGAAAAAGCTATTTAAATGTAGAAGTTTTCTGTGTAAAAATCTGTATTTACATGTGAAAAAGTGAAAAAAAGTTTTTACCCATGTTTGAGTATTCATAGTAAAACGTGTAAATCCTTGGTGGACAGAGGCAATCCTTCGCTTCAGGGTAACTCATCATGGAACAAACAAAAGTATTAATAAAACTAAAATTTAGACTGGTTTTGTCGACTATCATGTATAAAAAGTAAATTAGTTTTTTGTACAAAACTCAACACAATTTGTTGCAGATTGAATTAATACTGGAGCACGATCATGAACGAAGTAACGTGGTGTTGGAAATGGTTTGTCATAACCAAATGTTTTTGCATATAATAGTTTGAGTAGTGCGAGCCAGTAGTTCATGGTTACAATATCGTGTGCTTCTGATACCATAAAACTGACTGAAATTAGATTTTACATGAGAAACCTACTTGGGATGGCAGTTGCTCATTTTGTCGAATTAGCTAGTGTAAGCTCATAGTAGAGCATACGTTTGCGAATATCAACGGCTTGGATAACACCGCCAGTGGCGCCCCATGTCACTTCACTTGTTTTATCAATTTTACCCCAAACCAGTGATGTTGCATTGGCACATATAGCTAGACAGGGGAGGGTTTAAAGCGCCCAAATCAACCGTTTTTTCCTCTTACTTGAACAATTCCCGGAACAGTATCACGGAGCATCAAATCTTTCATATATTTTCGATGAAGTTCTTGTAGTCGGACAAAACAGCACTTTCATTTTGATCGAAGGACGCTATTTTTTGATAAATATTAGCACTTGTGTCAATTCCTTCGAAATTTCATGCATTCAGAACATCGTTTGATATTAATAACAAGTGTCTTTGAAATAAAGTAGTAGAACTCACTCCCACTGGTAACTCGTCATTAAGTTCTCTACGGTTATCAACGCGAATTGGACGTGATTGAAATGAACGACCAGCGTGGACGATAGATAATTCACTTTGACAAACATTTCTCCATTGTTTCTAATTACACATACAGACGTAGGCTAAATGAACATTTTTCTCAATTCTTCAACTATGTGTTTTCGATGTTCCTAATAAGCGCTACCTTGTTATCTTTGAATCTTAGACTAATTGGTGCATAATTTGCAGTAGCAGCAAACGATCCAACTGTTACTGTCAACATTGAAATAATACTGTTGCATATAAAAAGATAAGTTGCATCACACACAACGGCAACATTATCTCTAAAGAATGTTTTCGAATATGGTGTATGATGTAACAAAGCTACAGTTCTTGTTATACAACCTGAATCTGAATTCCTAAATGCTTGGGCACGAAATTTTCTACAAGAGCGGCTTGAACAGCGTCACACGCTTCGGACTCGTTTTCTTTGATCTTCAAGCGATGTTTTACAACTCATAAGTATCTCAATTGCTCGTAGGAAAGATTGGGTTGAATTTTCAACCAAAGCATTTTAACAGCATTCTGAACTTAACGCTTTTTGCTATTATGAAGATCCGCAGCAATGAGGAACTAATTTCTTGAATTTCCGCTCATCCGGTCCATACTTTAACGTCATTGTCACTTAACGATGGATCATCTAAATCTAATCGAGGGACGCTCCTGAGAAAAGAGCAAAATATTATTACTTATACAACTACTCAAAAGACATCTTATTAATAAAGAAAACTATTACTGCGTAGTTCGACACTTACCAATCGTAAATGTTTAACTAAATCTTCTACAAGATGTTTTGCATCTGTTCTACTCAGCGATAGCAAACTATATTGGTTTTTATCGATAACAATATCTGTTCTTAGACGGCCGTTCAGTAATTATGTTGGGCATACTTTTATTTCTTCTCTCATATAGATGTTGTGCTGAGTCAACAAATCAATGCTTGCACGAGAAATGGAAACTGAACGGGCAGTTAAAAATACTTGACAAACACAACATCGTCGATGTGTGCCTCAACGTAACTATCAAACAGAATAGATGAACAATTACTATCACTTTCATTACTACTGTCGATCTTCTTTGCCCCTTCTAAGTTGGCTACTTTGTGGTACATTGTTCAACACTAGCAACACATATATATATATATATCTATTTCCTATATGTTTTATGGCATCAGATGACATTTCATTTTCGTCACAGCAATGCTGTTGTTTAAATTCCAGATTTGAAATTATCAGCTAACGAGATGATATATTATCAAAGTTTTCTTTTGTTAGAATTCTCAATAATTCCCTTCGAGCCGAAACGAGTTTAAAAACAAAATAACAGAGTAAAAAAGTCATCGAGAATATCGTCTCTGTTCCAGGGTGTGTAAATATATGAAGAAATTCAATTTACAAATGTATTGAGTGAAAAGAAAACATACATCTTTGCTTTTGTTTCACTCATCAGAAAAAGAAACAGAGTGAGTTAAAGTGTCTGACCAATGTGTGCGTGAAAGAATAAAATATTCGTTCGATTATAGTGAGTAAACGATATTTCATGTTTCAATTCCATACAGCAATAAGACACTTTTCTCATACAAAAGCAAGTCGATCTTTTATAACTGCGTTCAACATGACTCGGCTCTTAAATGTTTGTGTCGCTGTTAGATTAAATTAGAACGTTAGAAACTGCTGATGTTAGAAGGAAAAAACACACGGTTGGTTGCAATTAAGACTTTTTCTATGTCGTATGAGTACATCAACATTCTTGATACTGTTCGGGCTGAATGATTACATATCAATTTGTCCTGTTTGTTCATGCCTGGAAGGATATTTCTCACACAGATTCAGAAGCCTTCAAACGAAGATTAAAAGCGAAAATTATCGTGTTAACGTTGAAACAAAAGCAGTCATTTGATGCCTCACTTTGGAAACAACAAGGCGCATATCAGGTGTTAATACGTCGTAGTTCCTATAGCAAGTTCGGTCTAGCCTTCATGTTTATGTAGTTATATGTAGCCAACATCAATTCTAGTTGTCTGCGTCAGGCAACGGTTTTGTTTCTCTGTAAATATATGTTATTTATGCAGATTGGGTCTCATGTGATTCTTTTTTTCCGTCGAGGAATATATTTTGTTAGTAATGTTCGCGTTCTTTTGCGTCAGTGTACTTTTCTTTTTCAGAGAGAGACTTCTGTTTGTACTCATGGGTAACTGTTGTCTTATGCACTATCTAAATCGTAGAAAAAGATAACTAGTAGAATCTTTGTTTTCCGTTTCAGATATATATCGTTTCACTTTTACTGTATACTAAACTGCAAAAACAAGTTCAGTCTCACTAATGAACAGAATGTAATATAATCACTTAGACTTAGTCTTGAAAAGCTGGACAAGTGTTTCTTCGATTACAGCATATTCTGTTACTTGTCCGCATCTTTTCCAGATCCGCGGAAATTTCGAGTTACAATCAATGGCACGTCAAACGATAAAAGCAGCTGACGAACCACGAGCGGTATTGGAAATCGAATTCTGATCCATGGTCAACAAATGGGAAAGAAGAATGGACAAAATATTCTGATCTCGAATCATCGATTATTGAAGAAGCATTTAACGAAAAAAATCAAACAAAACTAGCTGAACTGAATAATTATTCGATTAACTTAAAGGATTCCATTCAAATCAGTAAATCGAAACCGAATAAACAGCGGCAAATAAAGCGAGTTCTAATTACTAGAAATGAAAGAGAAGGTTTAAGAGAAGAAAGATTCTGTCTTCCACCAGCATTGAGTAAAATGTTCAATAATGACTGGAACCACGATGCTTGTAGCTTTCTTTCACAGTGGAAGAAAGACAAGAACCTTTCTGGGACTGAAATAGTGAAGCAGGCAGCGAATGGAATAATGATCGAAGAAAACCAGCTAGGTCAACATTGTGAATCACAGTATATATATCGGCTGGCCAAGTGAGATGCTGGGACTGCTTTACCTCAACCAGCAGAAACCATCAAAAATCGCAAAAGCACGGCATAGCAACGATACATCATACACGCCACAGTTCATTTCGTTGATGCTACCCTACCTGCCCTCACATGAACAATGCTGTGACAAAAGTCAAATGTCATTTGGGAAGTGATTTGACTTTGTTTTGAATTTTACGCTCTCTTTTTGTAAGGATCCTCCACTCGACTTTAGAGGATGGCGGTCTAGTCAAATCTCGTTCTCAGATCCTTTCGAGCGTTCTTTTCTTTATTTTCACTTAATCGGATGGCAGTTAGTTTCCTTTAAGAGGTTAGTCAGTACTTATTACCTCTCAACTCTTTTTTTTTTCGTGAATATATTCATTTTTTCGTCACAGACTATTTCTCGTTTATGTTTATTTGATTTCTCAGTTTTCTTTTACTACACACACATATAGATTATATGTATGTTTATTTTCTTTCTAGTTTTTTTGTCTCGTCTCATATATATAATAGAGCCGTAGCAAATAAGTAATGTTAACATTACTTATTTGCTACGGCTCTGATCTTTTAGTTCGTCATCTGAGCACAGAAATTAATTTCTTTTACGTGAAAAATAAGTTCATCTGTTCTACTTTCGACCCGAGTCACAGATGGAGGAAAGAAACAACTAACTGTCAACCCGAACAAAAAAATGAAAAAGCTCATGTGCGCTGTTCTTTTATGGTTCAAGGCGCCATCTGTTTAGAAGCGTTTTTTTGCTCTAAAAAATGAACGCAAAACGAAGATAAAAGAATGCACTTTTATACATTATTGACTATCCTCCACAACATAGTCGCACTACAGTACAACTATAGTTGTACTGTAGTTTTAGCCGCATTTGCACCTTAACTTTGACATAAAAGTCTACCATTACGTGGACTAGCTGTTTTATTTTTTAAACTATTTACAGCCTGAACATCGGATACATCAATATGAATTTTTGATAAACTTGGAGAAGATGATAAGTGTCGACGATGCAGCAGAAGGTTATGAATAGTTTGAAAGAGAGAAGACCGTAAGTCAGCTTTAGAAGAGTCATCACTGGCTATGAATGGGTTGTACTGGATACAAAATTACGATACGTTTAATAAATATTAAATAATCGCGCAGGATGCTGTTTGAATTTTAGTTCCAGAAAAGCTGAATTTGTTTTTTTAGAAGAGAGCGAATATGATGTGGAAAACGTAAATATCTTACTTTAACAATAGAAACAGACTTCATACGAACCCGGTGTTGAACAACTGACATAAAATGATCGTACTATAAGGCAAGCACATGATTTTAGTATCATTGCATAAATAAAATACTGGATACAATAAATTTTCGACGCGAACAAACACATAGGTGTATTTTCATCTGTCAACATCTCATGTTTTGCTATATATAAATCAAAAAGCTTATCTTTTACGCGCAAAGAACTTTTGAAAAGGCTTGAACGTGGTTGCTCTAGGCAAGGTCAGAACAGAACAACACACTTTTCTTTCCTATTTGATAAATATGTGATTAATCGAGCTAAGTAATCCTAACGTTAAACTATTACGTATGTTTTGTGTAAACTTACGTATTTTCAGAGCATATCTGCAACATTTTTAACTGAGTGAATTGCAAGTTTATTGTACAATTCGTAAAAACAAACGAAAGTGGGCCTTAAAAAAATCTAAGTGGTGTATCTTGTTCCCCATCATTTACTGGGAGTGTGCTGAAATTTCTCAACTACCACGTGCGCAGTGGCTGAAATATTCAATATCGAAGTTTTCCCCTTTCTCACCGAGAAAAGTTTTTGAAACTGTGAACCGAAACTTATGCAAATGGGCACATATTATACACCAGTCGATAGCTCCCGAAGAGATCTATCGAACTATATCACATTTAACACAATCCAAGAAACCCAGCTCACACTAAATAGCTAAAAACTCGATTTCTGTCTCAAAAACTGAGTTTTCAAAAGACTTTGAAGCGCTTATGTCAGTGAGAACGTACTTTCTCTGCTTCTGACTGCTCAGTCCGCAAGTCCTTTTCATTCTATTTTAGACGTTAAACTCTCTTTTACCGTATTGCCTATAGACTAAAAAGCAGAAAAAAATGTGTCTACATTTTTTCGTAAAACTTGAAATTAGTGCATAAGATTCAAACGTAGAAAGCTAAAATTTTTCACTCTTGTACAACTTTTTATGCTCTATCTCATGTGAAAGTTTTATCAAGAACGGATGCGTTGCTCGCGAGTTATAAGCAAAATAAATTGCAAATTGTCCGTCTACAAAGTGTACGATAAGGGTATTTTCCGGAAAAAAGATCCGTTTTTGACGCAGAACGGAAAGTTTTATTTTTTGATCCCGAAGAAAAATCAAAACCTACTTTTTTTTTACAGAAATTGTAGAGCTACTTCACATCTATCTTTGAGTCACTTTAGCATTAGTCGTTACAAGGATGACAATATCCGTCTACAGAAAATAAGAAAAGTGTGCGTAAAATTATTTTCGAGATATGTGACCAGAAAAAAGTAAGTAAAAACAAAAGTGAATTATATGATTCGATAAAGAATTGAACGCCCTACAAATTTTTTTTCAATTTCAAATTTTCATTTTTCGTTCTTTCTTTTCTTAGAAAAATCCGTTTTGCTGTCGATGAGTCATCAAAAACATGGATTTTTTCGGTTTTTGACCGCAGTAGTTCAGTAAGTCGACTAGATATCGTCTCAGAATTTTTTATGGTGGTGAGGCAAGGTGTAAGGAAGAGAATGAAAAATTTTTTTTTGAAATTTGTTCACTGAAACGCGAATGACCGTAAAAGTAAGCAAATAATGTAATTGTACAATAAACTTGCTATTCACTCAACTGTAGTCGACAAATCCTCTATCATAAAATTAATATGTCGTTCATCTGCTCTAAATGGCACAGAAAGACTATGAGCGCAATAAAGATAGTATATCCATTTAAATGTCATATTTTCGCTCTGAGCGTGAATAGCTTTTGTAACTCAACGGTATTCATCGAGTGTGTTTAAGTAGTCATCTGTTGTAAAATAAAAAATACAAAAAAAGTGCTTGTATAATAGTGATATTTGGTTTTTTATTTGATGAAGTACGACTCATATGAAAAAAAGCGCAAAAAAGTCGGATTTCTTTTATTACCTTCTTTTTCTTCTCCATACACGTCAAATATTAGATGATAAGAGTCTTTCTCGAAAGAAAAGAAAATTACGAGGGTATGCGCTAAAATTATAAAATTTGTTTTATAATCTAAAACAAAACCACATTAGATTCTTATGTAGTATTAGTTAGTGTTTTTGGCCGTTCAATCAGATCACCGGTATAAATGACACAAACGAGAACCCAGGCTTTTGATTCGTGAGTTCATGTACAAGTTGATCGATTTAATAAGCGTTGTGAGCGAATATGATAATCTTTCAAGGATCTTAACAAGTCAAAATAATACATTATTTAGATTTCCTTAAAATGCTAAGAATTTATGTATTGCTATAAAACACAATGATGGTAATGCATTCGGTCAAGCGACGTACATTTCGACACAGCATAATCCCTCACATCCAACATAATATTAACGTTTCGTCAAACTATCTTTCCAGCAAATAACGTTGTTAAAAGTGTGTTAATGTCGGTAAGCATATATATATATATATATATCAGTTATTTGGAAACATTTTCCGTATTTAGGAACCTTTTTCAGTTGTGTAAACTGGAATTTTTTTTAATGCTCCGTAGACTTCTCGTTTACAAACATCGCGATAAGCCTCTCTTTCATAGTAGAAGGTCTCTTATTCGTATTCTACCACGAGCACACTCATTATTCACATCATAGATGGAATCGTTTTAAAAATTTGTTGTACGGTAATGGAACAGCCATTCTGTTCATTTTCTCTTCCCACTGGAAGGGTCTTCTCTACTTTTTTTTCCAATACTGATTCAAGATTTATTTGAAAAAAACAGGTCGAATTAGAACCGGAAATTTTGCATGTTATTCGGAAAAGTCACAAGAGTGAACAAAATGATAACGATTCTTACAGTGACAAATTCGATATGCCTACCATTCCATTAAATCATTTGTCACCTTATCTCGAAACGTTGATGAATGGTAGGTCAGAAGAATTTGTTGATTTTTCCACTGATGTTGCACCGATCATCAGCATCAGACATTCAGAAAGAACGCTCACAATGGTGGAACCGATCTGATCTGTCATTGGTCTAAAACTGGTCCAGCAGACCGAGCAGATCTGATGAACAGTCAGATTATCGGTCGAAAAATCTTTTCTTACAATTCCAGTGCTGAGGACATTCCGAGTCATATATTTAAACACATTTTCGATTAACATTGAAACAAAGTAGATGATCGACGAATTGTTTTTGAATTCAGCTGACCGGGCAGTCGGAAGATCTTGAGTCACGCCCCACATATGGATGGTCGAACGATATGGACTGATTTGTGGCAGCTCTTACTAAAGAAGGTTTTGAGTCTTTGCTCGCTGCAATGAACGATGTTTTTCCAAAGAAACGGACAGCAAATATCGGTAGCACCCGTCATGTATTCTGACTAAATGCTTACTAAATGCTACGCTTCTGACCAAGCGTACGATGTTGAAAAGCATCCATTGCTAAAATGTTTTACAGGTATTCTGTCACTTGAAAATCACCAAGTCCGTACATTGACCGTGACTCAGTTAACTAAACAAATTGAATTTTGTTCACCATCAGCAATAAAAACGTTAACTGATCGAAAAGATGAAGCTTTCAACGAGTACGATCGTGATCAGCAAAACCAGTCGAAGCAGGAAGCATATTTCGAAGCGAAGCGGTTGTTCGCTGGTAATACTTTTGGAATCGAACACTTGAGGCGAGAGATATGTCATTTGTACACCAGCAATCCGACACGATATGAAAGTTATCCGGCGTTGGCCGCAAAACATCTAATCGACGGTTTCGCATTAGAATTGTTAGACGGCGACGCCGGTATGCTGGAGAATACACGGATTAGAGCCGTACTTTTACAAATCGAACAACAACTGATGGAACAGCATAGTTTAGAGTTGATGAATCGAACAATTCGAATATTCATTCTCAGCATACTAGGCGGACAAAGCACGGGTAAATCTACTCTGTTGAATTTGATGTTTGGCACACACCTTCATACAAGTGCAGGAATGTGTACACGAGGCGTCAATATGCAGCTACTAAAAGCGGAAAACCGAGAAGAATACGACTATATTTTGATACTGGATACCGAAGGTATTCGTGCTCCCGAACACACTGGCTCTGCAGATTCAACGTGGCGAGATAATCATATGGCCACATTCGCCGTCTTACCCGCTAATGCGACGATTATTTTGATCAACAGTGAAGATGATAGTGCCGCACGCAAAGTGCTGCCAACGGTCATGTTAGCCTATCAACAAAGTAAACTTACGGCATCATCAACAGTTCAATTGAGTAGTCGAATATTTTTTGTGTATACACGAGTTGACATGAACGATACGAAAAAACTTGTAAACAACATCCAAGCAATGTTTATCGATTTAAAAAACAATGCCAGTAAATTGCAAGACGGCAGAAATCAAGACGACCAAAATATAAATCGCATGTTGTTTTGTGATTTCCGTGTCAAAGCCGAAAATGGTGATGTCGGTGGAAAAGAGAGCGATATCAAGTTTTTGGGAAAGGTGAAAAATTGGACATGCCACCAAACGATGTTCCCGACACCGATTACGGTAAATCAGTAACACAACTCAACGAATATATCTACAGTCGCGTTGTATCAAAAACTTCTGATGGCCGGCAGTGGAAAGCGAGAGAAATCAGAACATTTGCTCCGTACCTTGATTCAATTTGCCAATGCCATCTGGATTAATGAATAAGTTCATTAAATATATTGTCAATGATTAGCAAAGTCAAGCATGGGTAAAAAATAGTCAGGTATTGACGGCACATGCGGACCTAGATTTATTGCAACAGATTGCAGAGGGAAGAATTGATGGAATGATTTACAACGTTACACATTCGCCGGAGCATTACCAAAAAATCGTAAATCGATTGATTGAGATAAAGATCAATCTTTGTGCATAGAGTCAGTTCACTGCGTATCATGTGTCGTTGAGATCAGTGTTCCATGATACTGTAGCTGAAACAGGCCTATGGACAAACCCGTAAAATTTCGTCCATCAATCAAAAATCTCTCAAGGTCGTACGCGATTTTTTTACAAGAACTTGTGCAAAATTTAACTAAGTACGAATTACCGGTAGTATATGCTGACGCGGTTTGAACATTAAATAGTGGAAACTACGCTCACTCTGATGACGACAATCACAAAAATGAAGCTGTCAAAATGCGATGCTCTGAACCATGTCCTACGTGTAAAATGCCATGTAAGCGTGCGTTTGGACACACAAATTCATTGGACGAAAGTGAATGGAGACATGATTGTGATCATCAGTCGTCTGGATTAGGCGGAGATTACTGGAAATTCCAGAAGCATATAATTATCGAGAATTAGTGTATGAATCTTGCTCGAACAGTGCTGCTGCCGGTAATCTATTCTCATCAAATGGTGAATTTTATCCATATGAGAAATTTGCTGAATATTACCCTTGGTTAACACATCGTGCAACAATCGAAGCTACGCATGAAGTGCGACAATAGGTATTTTACAATTATCAACAGAAATTAGCTGCCTAAATCCAAAAGTAGGAGTGAGGT
Source organism: Didymodactylos carnosus (assembly GCA_905250885.1). Lineage (NCBI taxonomy): Eukaryota > Metazoa > Rotifera > Eurotatoria > Philodinida > Philodinidae > Didymodactylos > Didymodactylos carnosus. The sequence continues at coordinate 145 of CAJNOQ010002751.1, read as the reverse complement.
CTCCAAAAATAAGCCCTCGACTCTCCGAGCTCATGGTGAAGTATAAATAATTGATGAGCATCACTCATTAAGTTTGCCTAAACGTTACATTCGCTGTAATTTTGCCAGACGTAGGCGGAAAAAAATAGAAATAAGTCATCTAAGT
>CAJNOQ010002750.1:0-22833 GCA_905250885.1 Didymodactylos carnosus | reverse complement strand
GCCCACTTACAGCTAGATTAACTAGATTAAAAGGTACATTTATCTAGCTGCATGCTGGTTGAAATTGTGTACTAGCTGAAACGGCCACAACATGGGCCAATTAATCGAGCAATGAATTGCGCGATTAATCGATAGCAACTAGTTGTACCCAATTGAAACTAGCTTCAATCTAGCTGAAGCTAGATGAAATTTTCATGTATTTCTGTGCAGCTAGCTAAAGCTAGATAAATGTACCTTTTAATCTAGATGCAGCACCCGCTTCATGATTTTTTTTCGTGCTTGAGTCATATCGATCGGTAATATCAAATGTCACTGACTTTCAGAAATGGGCGAGTCACCACTTTTTCGCGTCTGAGTCGAGTCCGTAGCCTTCGAGTCAAGTTCTGAGTCGCATCAAAAATTGTGACTTTGAGTTATTTTCTGCAGGAATACTTCCTCCTGATTCGTTTTTCCAAGAACAGTTCTTCAATCCTCTCATGTGAAGCGATCTTCTACTTAGAATATTCTCAAATCTCTCTTCTGTTACTTAACAAATATAATAAATACCATCATAACAATCCCAAGTTGCACATGACTGACTCGTAAGTGACTCGAGTCAGTTTATCAAGTTTATCGAGTCTTTCACCTCGAGTCCAAGTCAAACTGAAATGCGACTCGGACTCGCCCATCTCTGCTGACTTTCGAACTTCTCCATACAATTGAACTTGAAATCTTTTGACGTTATACAAGCTTTATCGAAGGGTGAAGGCTTCAAAAAGAAACTCAATAGAAATCTTATACTGTGATGTAATAATATGATAACATTCTAGGTCAGGGTACATGTAGTAGAAAGTGAACTAAGCGGGATTTATCCTTCTCGGCAATGCGATATAGAACTCTGAACAACTTCAGTTATTGGTTCTTAGAAAAGTCCAAAGTCCTTCTTCATTATTTAGATCAACACTAAGTTAGAGTGAACCTCGAGGGAACCTCCCGAGGTGATAAATCGCTTTTTGATCGACATCTAGCGGGTTATAGGTTATCGACCATGCTGATTCCGAATATGACCACGGGACTTCCCCCCATAGCTCTTCGAAGATCCAGTCTTCTGGAAAACCAGTTTTTCAGAAATCCCAAAAAATAACCCAAGCATTTCTTAATAATGCAGGATTGTAGCCCGCAAATTGCTGATTAAAATGGAACATGCCCCAGCTCTACACGATCTTTCTTTGCAAAGTTATAGAATGTATAAGAAGAGCCCTAAGTTAATTTTTTCCTTCTTATTTCTGTAGCTTTGAGCTCACAATGAACATTTAGGGCTCTTATAAATTCTATAACTTTGCAAAGAAAGGTCGTGTAGAGCTGGGGAATGTTTCATTTTAATCAGAAACTTGCGCGCTACAATCCTGAATTGTTAAGAAAGGCTTGGATAAGTTTTGGGGGTTTCTGAAAACTGGTTTTCCAGAAGACTGGATCGTCGAAGAGCTATGGAGAAGCCCCATGATCATATTCAGAATCAGCGTGGTCGATAACCTATAACCCACTAGATGTCGATCAAAAAGCGATTTATCACCTCGGGAGGTTCCCTCGTCAGATACAAAAGTTTGAGTGTATAGTATTGATCTTGTGACTAAGATCTTTACAATGGTCTCTGCAGAAACTTTTTCTTTGAGTTTTTTTTGTTTTAATCATTACTGTTTATTTTGTTTGGTAAAAAATACTATGTAGACTGCATACACGTGCTACATGCAACAAACTAAATATATTTTACATAATCGCTGAAAAAATTTAAATTCCATGTCTTCTGCTGCTGTGATCACGTATGAAAAACCTATACGGTTGTTTTCAGAAGTTTTTAGATAAATATTCTGCCAAACTGTCTAATGTTATATGTTTCTTTGATGACAAATATCATCTTAGATTTCTCATTGATGGAGCATATTTTATATATCAATCTAATAGAGAAATTCTCACAGCTTGTTCGTTTGAAAACTGGGTGCAGATTCGAGCTCTCCATAGTCGGTTACCTTGTCTACTCGATAATATCAGAAAACTTGACCATGTCGTTTTTCGTTCTGCTCAAGATTTTAACTGATCGAAGTTTTATAGCTAATTAAGAAAAAATAAGACAAGACATAAAAGACGACATTTGATGCAACTCCGCACATTAAATACACCAAATTTATAATTGTAAACCATACCAGACATTTTACTCCACTCCAAATGACGCGATACTCAAGGCAAAGTTATTTCTCTAAATTATTCACCAGACTCATTCAGAAGATGCATCTGTCTCATGATTAACTAAGCCGTTTAGACAGAGTTATTTTCTCTTATGTGCTCTCGTTAAAAAAAAGAGAATTATAATGATTTATCAAATTTAAATAAAATCAAGGATATTGTTTGAACATAAAAGGATTAACAATAAGTTCAAGTTAAGAATAATTTAATTGTTCATGGGAGGATGACATAATGAGTGCTTTTTATTTTTCAAAAAGAAAAAGGTGATAAGTTAAACTGATTGAGCAAAAAGAAGCTTGATCATATTCATATGCGCCAGACGAAACAAATAGTCACTATATAAGAAGAGTGTTAAAAAGAAATACTCTTCATTTTACTGTCTAATTAAATAACTTCAAAATCATGTCCAAAAATATTCGACAAGTAGGTGTATCTACAGTTATTTTGCTAGTGCAAAGCAACTAATCTCTTGCCTTTTTAGAGACTAATTAATGCAATTTATGGTGGACGAAACAAACAAAATGAAACATTGAAAAAACCGAACAGTAAGTCGGATACAAGCAGTGAATAAAGTCATATATTATCGATGTCATTTAGACCAATCGGAGAGAAATTATCCTTTTAACGAGAAGAGAAACGTTTCAGCTGTTGTTCTTAAAATTATCTTATTAAGAAATGAAAAATAATTTTTAATCTATCTTTCTTTCTTCGCACTCATTAATACTCTATATTTTCCATTTAGAAATTGCATGTTGTTCCATTCGAAAACCAGACGACTATGAATATATTGCTTATGAACCAGTTCAAAGAAGCTCAAAAAAGAATTCGGATGATTATGTAAGTAGCATAAATGATGTTATATTTAAGTTTGACCCGCTTTAAAATCGTTAGGAGATTCGAGAATAATTATTCAGGTGTCTAGTTAGAACCGTGCCCTTTTTCAAGCCATTACTGTCTATTTTAAACGGTAGTAGACATACACGAAAACGTAGCTTATCAATCACGTTAAGTCTCGTAGCGGTGTTTGTTCTCAAAAATAAACTAAAAATCTAGCGAAATTTTATCTAAGCAAAATTTTTCATTCTTATCGTCTTTTACGCGAAATATGATACTCATAACTCACTGACAAAGTCGATTGAAGCTTGAAAATCATTTTGGAACACGTAAGGTTAATAAGTTGATATTGCACGTCTATCCGACGAAATCTTCGATTATTTTTCAATCTCGATTGCGCAGAAATGGAAAAGACTGCGCAGAGAGTCAGTTTTCATTATGGGAGTGACAAGATAGAAAAGTTTCTTCCTCAGCTCTTCTCTTCGGTTGATCGCCTACTTGTGTAGAAAATATAAAACAGAGAAGAAAATCAGTAATGCAAGGAACATTCACATAAACGTATTCTTCTGGAAAGAATCTAAGCTTAACATTTTATTTGAGTGTACCAACAGAGAAGCATTTGTCATTGATTGATCGTACTAAAACGGTTGGTAAGGTCATTTGACATTCCGATAAAGAGACGGAAAATTACTTTAACTTTAAATAACTTTAAGACTTCTCTTTATGTCTCTCTGATAAAAAGTTCATGATGCTATTGCTTTGACCGGGACATTAAAGAGAAAAAAAATTAATTCATCCCTTTTTTCAGGTCGAGTTACGTGATTGTCATTCGAATTACGGTTCATCGACTCAAATTCCATTTTCGTTTTCAGCCGATTCTGGCATATGCGATTCTGAATGTTATGATGTAAATATATCCTCAATAACAACGACAAATATAAAGGGTAAATTAGAATCAACAGCGAAAAGTGAGAATTATGAATATTATTATCCATCAACAATTTCTGATTTAAGTTCAATTCCACCACAACAGTTAAATTTATCTAATTTTCATATAACATCCAATTTTAGTACAAGATCATGTTCAGAATGTGATGATCTATCGTCAATCGTGTCGTATAATTCTTCATCTTCGGACAGGAAAGAAATTCATTACAATCAGCAACTAGCACAATTTATTAATTATCGAACGACTGCATCTAATATAAAAATTTATCCAGATATCATCTAATTAAAACTTTTCTTTTTTTAGTATTGCTATTTAAACACTTGCATCTATTATCTGTTCAATAAATGTAATCTAAGGATACTCACGTTTGTATTTCAGTAAAATAAGTTAATTATAGCTACGCTCTGCATTCAACATCCGTATTCAAACGGAACGTTCTTTAATCTTCGAACATAATAAATAGATCTAAAATATGTTGTCTAGTACATTATATAACTTCGAAGGACACTGACATAAGGACAAATATTACCAACAAAACAACACCAATACAGAAAAAGAATATCCAAATAATTTCATAAAAATAAAGAGCATTATGAATAACAAGATTAAAAGATATGAGATGAAATAAGAGACCAACAATAGTAAAATACTGTTTTTACTTGATAATAATTTATGTCTAACTTAGGCTCCATGGGAACAATATGAACCATCGTTTTTATGCTGGTATTTCTTCAATATCGACGACTAAATCTTTATAAAATTCTAGAATTTGTTTTTTAGCATCATTCACATGTTTTCGATCACCAGTCAATATCCATTCACCTCTAAATGAATAAAATCGCGATTTATGATTTAATTTCAAGAGTATTTTAAATAAATTTTATTCTTCGGTTACTACGTAGGATAAAGGAGTGATCAGTTAAAGCACTCAATCTACTTTGATAATGTCGCATACCTGATGTGATCATGTCCAGCATTAGTTATTCCTGGTTGTATTGTCCACGTTTTGGGTATTTGTATTGTTTCATATTGTAATTTGTAATCTCGATATTTCTGATATTGAACGCCATCAAAATTATACTGAACTCTAAGTTGAGCTTGTTCATCTTTGATACCATTATACCATTGTTCAATGTCTTTTACCGTTGTTTCACCTAATTTAAATTCTTTTGATTTTCCAGATGTACCAGTAACATGAACATAGAGAAATTTTTCTAATGGATCATAAATATATTCTAAATTACGTGTACACATTCGTTCTGGTAATTCACCATAGTTTCTAACAATAAATTTATCTTGTGGATGCATTTCAATTGTCGATACGTAATCTTTACCCAGTTCGTTAAGAACATACTCATACATCATCATAACATTACGAGTATGTTGAGTTATTATAAAAGGAATGGTTAAATAACCACTACCTGATCTATCGGGATTTTTCAATAATGTACCATCATCCAAAACAAAATCTAAATAAAAAAAAAGAGATTCTTGAGATAGTTAATTAAGAGATGTCCTAATTGTATGTAAAACAAGAAAACTTACAACATTCTGAAGCTCGATATTTTGCCCATGATAATACATCGCCGGGAGATACATCCCAGTCAGCCGGAATTACCGTTGGTACATCTTTGTATTCGTGGCTGGGTACTAATTGTCCATTTGTTCTTTTCAATGTATCAGATTTACCGACTAAATCAAAATAACGCGCCGTTCTTTCACCAATTAACGACATTATTAGGAAAAAATTAAGTTCAAAGTCTACTATATCTGAAAAAAACAACGTGATGCCAAACGATGCCACTATAAAATTACTCAAAGACACGTCGATCGGGAGGCTAAAAACTCAAAAAGGGACCATATTCATCAAACTACTGTCATCAACTACGTCTCAAACATAAATGTATTTTACTTCCCTTTCTTTGTGCTTCTCTACTAATCAAATAAGCTTCTCATCGACTTTTATTTTTTTAATTCAGTTGACTTTGTTAGAAGATCAAAATATTTTGCCTGATACGCTTGTTATTATTATTTCTAGGTGGAAGTAAAGGAAAAAAATGGGATGAGAAATACACCACATGAATGCAAAAAGAAAAAACGTATCATTTTACAAATTCAAATGGCTAGATAAAATGAAAAACGTGTGCATGTGTGTCGTCAGCCTTGGGTATAACACTGTTTAGAAAATATGCATTTATGATTTCGTACCGGGCTTGGGCGAGTCCGAGTCTGGACTCGAACTCGGACTGGAGATTTTTTTGAAGTATTCGGACTCGGACGTGAGTTTTTGTATTTCGAGTCCGATCTATTCAACTTTTAACACAAATGAGCAGAGAAAAATGAAAAGCGAAATAACAACACCTACTGTTTCACATGAAACTGAAATTTTGTTCGGGAGACGGACATGGAACGTAACTTTATTGTCGAAAAATCAAATATCTATCCAGGGCTCAGCAAATTAAAATATAAACCACCTTCATCAAAAAAGAATCTACAAGATTACCAGACTCGAAATGGACTCGGACTCGGTTTGAACTTGTAAGAACTCGGACTCGTCTCGAACTCGTTACCCGTCGAACTCGGGCTCGCCCATGCCTGTTTCGTACTACTGTTATTTCTTCTTTCATTTTTAGTAGTCGTCCTTAAATTCACCTACATAGTCGATTTTTAGTGTCTCTGACGCATCTTGTTCTTAAAAATTATTAATAACCATATACTGTTGCAAACACTTTAGGCGGATTTAGAACTGTCGATTTTTGTTAAGGGCAATTGGTCTATTACTATCGGTGTCAAAATACAATATGATCCTCTTCATTTTAGACTGTTTAGACGTAACATTAAATTTGCTGAACGTCGAAATCTTAGACACTTCTTAAAATTATCTCACTAAGACCTTATCGTTTAAAATCTTAATAAGATGTAATGACTCTACTTTCATTCACCATGGTTGGACACCCGAAAATATGAAATTTCTCTTCATTCTTCAACACTGTTTAACTGCTGCTTAATGCGGATTAAAAATTCAAAAATTCTCAGTGAATCTTAAATGAATATTATTAAAAAAACGTTCTTACTATTAAGATCTTAACAGATTCTTATCCAATCTTGAAAAAATCTTAGACAATATAATTTTAGTAAGATCTCACTAAGATCGTAGCAAAATCTTATCAAATCTTAAAATTATTTCATATCTTAATTAGACTATTCTAAGACCTTACTAAGATTCGAGTAAGTTTCTCACTAGTATCGCGTAGAATCTCACGAGGAATAGAAGTCAAATACTAGGAGAGTTATAAAACTGAATACCTTGTCCAGGTAGTGCGTATCTCAGATAGTCCATTGAGTTGGAACCATCTATAAAAAGCTAATTTTCTAGTAGCTTTTCGCTAGAAACAAAGAACAGAATTTCAGTTATGTGGAGAGTACTCTCTTATATCCTCCTGATATTTGGAAGCCTGTCACAAGGTGCGATCAAAAACTGATTTTATTTCAAACTCTTTGCAGCAATGGCACGGAACTATATCATCTATAGCGCAACTAAGAATCTATGCCTTACGTGATTCCGGAGCAGCTTTTAGAATCTAATATGTTGAATTTTGCGGAACTTATTAGAAATAACTCCACCTAAAATGCAATAATTTTTAAAACATCGAATGTGTAGATGAATTTGAGTACGGCTACTAAAAATTAAAGAAGAAATAACAGTAGTACGAAATCATAAATGCTTATTTTCTAAACGGTGTTATACCCAAGGCTGACGACACACATGCACACGTTTTTCATTTTATCTAGCCATTTGAATTTGTAAAATGATACGTTTTTTCTTTTTGCATTCATGTGGTGTATTTCTCATCCCATTTTTTCCTTTAACTCCACCTAGAAATAATAATAACAAGCGTATCAGGCAAAATATTTTGATCTTCTAACAAAGTCAACTGAATTAAAATCAAAGTCGATGAGAAGCCTATTTGGAATCATTGACGATAGTGGTGAAGTGCAAAGAAAGAGAAGTCAAATACTGAAAAACTAGGATCATGATGACGAAATGTTGCTGAGCTATAAGCGACCAAAAGAAAGGCATACGTACATAGTTTTATAAGATACTGCCTATAAACTTTCGTTTTTCGAGTGCTCGGAGTGATAAGGAGAAGCAGACTTGAGCTAATAGTGTAATTGGGATATTTGACACAGTGCTAGGCTTCTTTACTGAATAAAACTTTGAAGAGGAACCCGTACTAGCTATCAATGTTCGAAGATACACATCATCTACCAGTCACGTATTACATTCTCTTAGACTACGTGATACTTTCATTTCCCATAAGTCATGATCTGCCTTGTATTGAAAGCGTATGTTTTACCACAGTAGGTCAAAAATTCTCTCAGACCATGTTGAACAAATCGTTATTGAATATTCTCATGGTCAAACACAATATTTATAAACGGCATCTGTAGAAAAAGACGATAAAAAAGCCGACAGAGTATTTTCATAATTGAATCTATTGCCAAAACAACACTGATGACACTTGTAACTTAAAGGAATTTTTTGTTTTCTTGAGTACATACAGTCAATTTTTCAGAAGTAGGGGTATGAACTGTTACTGTCGTTTTCAAATTATAAGAGCTCTGATTGTTTCTTAAATACCTTCTGAGCAAAACATGATAGAGACTTGCAGTTTTCGCCATTCAATAGCCACGACTTTAAAACATCTTTTCAGAGGTAAGAAGTTCATAATCCGATAATTTAACATAGCAATATATTAGTTTTTTTCATTGGTAGATAGCCTAAAGTGTTCTCCATAAAACGGGATCTAGACGACCTTTTCATTTTTCGCGGTTTAGACGCGGCATCGGATTTCCTAGAAGCCCCATTTCTTTAGGTGTTGTAATCCTAGGAACGAATGGAAACATAGGTTATCGACCACGGTGAATCTCGTAACAACGGTTCTTTTTCGAAAAGTTCCAGAAACCCATTAAAAACCTTTATTAGATAAAATAACCCATTTTTGCGTATTTCTTAAAACTTTTACTTAAGAGCCGGAAAAATGCCAGTTTTGTAGTTTTCTTCATTTTGTTTTTGTTTCCAGTGCCTTCAATTTTACTTAAACTTACGAGGGGACCTCACGAACTGCTACATCGCTTTCTCAGCCAAACCTAGTGAATTATAGGTTATCAACTATGCTGAATTCGAATATCATAGTGGTAGCTGCCCAGGAGCCTTCCGAGAGCGGTTTTCCGGAAAACCAGTTTTTCAGAAACTCTAAAATGTAACTAAAACCTTTCTTAATGAGGTATGATTGTAGCCCGCAAATTTCTGATTAAAATGAGACATCTCCCAGCTCTACATGACCTTTCTTTGCAAAGTTATAGATCTTACAAAAAAAGCCCTAAATTAATTTCATCTTATTTCTGTAGCTTTGAGCTGACAGTGAACATTTAGGGCTTTTCTTGTAAGATCTGTAATTTTGCAAAGAAAGGTCATGTAGAGGTAGAAGATGTCTCATTTTGGTCAGAATTTCATGGGCTACAGTCGTGATGTATTAAGAGAAAGTTTTAGGGACTTTACGAGGTTTCTGAAAAACTGGTTTTGGCCGAGGAAACCGCTCTCGAAAAGGCCCTGGGCTGCTATCACTATGATATTTGAATTCAGCATAGTTGATAACCTATAACTCACTAGGTTTGGCTGAAAAAGCAATGTGACAGTTCGCGAGGTCCTCTCGTCAGAGCGTTTAGCGTAATCGTCGTATATCACCATTTTTGACAGTTATTTCATCCTGAATGCTTTATTATTTTTCTTAAATTAATTTAAGTTCTTGTTCATTCATTTTTCACACACGTTTTCATAGAAAAAACAACAACCGGAAAACACCAAAAGAAAAAATACATATCCACGGGTATATCTTTGTACAACTTACATATTAGTTAAGTTTTAAAGTAAAATAACTTAACTTAAAATTAAAAGCAAGAAAATAATGCACATAAATAACTGAACTACTGTGTATATTTAATTAAACACACACACATGAAAACAGAAGTAATCGTAACAAACTCCTGTTCCAAAAAAGGATTTCATTGCATTAACGCAAATAAATACATAAGGAGAGAATTACATCTGAACAAAAATATTTTATATCTAATAGGAGTTGCACATTACTTTTTAGTAGTAAGAAAGTAACAATAGTGACAGATAAATTTTTGTTACTATCTAACAAATAACAAGTAATGTGCTATTCCTAATATCTGACAAGCAAAAAAAAATAATTTTGATATGAACAAATAGCGTTTTATAAACACTTCTCTTTTGGACGTTGAATACCGGTAGAACTATAAAATGAACGAAAAAAATATAAATAAATTTATAATCAATAAAAATTATTTGCTTATTGTAAAACAGGATGAAATAAGCAACAAACAAAAAAGAAAAAACACAGGTGTTTCATATTGCAAAACAGAATAGAACGTTTTTGTTGAATGCAAAAGATATTTTAATAGAATCCATCGCGAATATTTGAAAACTGTTTAAACGAAAATTTAGATAACCTAATTGTTTTTGTATCAAAATAATTTTTCATTCAATGACCAACTGATCAAAGAAAAAAAACTCGCTTCATCAATGAATACCTCAACAAACATCTGACAAAAAACTGTTTAGGAATAAGAGTATGAATACGAAATGAAATCCGATTGTAATTTAGTATAACAATCGAGAAATTTACAATATTTGACAAGAAAAAACAGAGTATTAAAAAGTAAAAATGCATTAATCTGACATTCAACTATCAAATAACATCAAATTAGTTAACTCTTTTTCGAGACCAATCGATTGCAAAGCCAATATGAGATATTCTCCTAGATAAGCCATATCAGTACTTTCATATCTTCTCGAATATTCAAAACATTTCTTGAGTAATTCATCAAATAAATCATAGAATATTTTATTATCCCATACTGACTGATTCATAAGTAAGTGCTGTTGAACTAATTCATAGTATCTATTCATCATCTGATTCATTTGACCAACATTTTGATGAAAAACCACACGATATAAATTTTCATTACCATTTGTATTGTTCAAAAAATTAATCATTAACTGATGCCAAATTGTTTCTGGAATAAGAGGTTTTTTGTCTATTGATGATGACGTTTCTCCAAATACTTTTTGATTAATTGATAACCAATGGTGAAGAATTTCGACGAAAGATAACTTGAAAATATTAACGTGAGAAATTTCGACATCAGGTTCTTGCCTTTTCATTAACAAAAATGATAGAGGTGTGGATGGTAGTGACCTGACAAAAGAAACAAATATTAATCCTAGACTTTTCGTATAAATATTAACTGTCTTTTTGTGAAAATCACGTCTAAAACAAAATCAGATGAGTGATGAGTCGTATGTCAGAGTCAGCTTTTATAATATTCGTATATAAATATTATATAAAATATTCGACAGGATACCGGATTATCCTATTACAAATCACAAATGTTAGACGATCGTTTCTCCTAATCTTAAAAATGACTAATGAGGAAACCCATCTAAGTGATACCTTCCGATTTCGTTCGTTTATACGTCGATCGATAGAGGGTATCGAACTAGTAAAAAGCCTAAAAGGAGTTTTCTCCATCGCTCTTGAAGACCCGGTTTTCTGAGAAACCAGTTTTTCAGAAACTCTAAAAAATAACCAAAACCTTTCTTAATGAGGCATGATTGTAGCCCGTAAATTTCTGATCAAAATGAGACATCTCCCAGCTCTACATGATCTTTCTTTGTAAAGTTATAGATCTTACAACAAAAGCCGTAAATTAATTTCTTCTTATTTCTGTAGCTCTGAGCTGACAATGAACATTTACGGCTTTTCTTGTAAATTCTATAACTTTGTAAAGAAAGATCGTGTAGAGCTGGGAGATGTCTCATTTTAACCGGAAATTTACGAGCTACAATCATGCCTTATTTAGAAAGGTTTTAGTTATTTTTTAGAGTTTCTGAAAAATCAGTTTTTCAGAAAATCGGGTCTTCAAGAGTCATGGGGAAAAATCCTTTTAGGCTTTTTAGTAGTTCGATACCCTCTATCGATTGACGTATAAACGAACGAAATCGGAAGATATCACTCGGATAGGTTTCCTCGTGAGTGATTCGATAAGTGATTTTCTCATTCTTTAAACACCACCTTTGATAACTACTGTTAATCAATCTCTTATACTATTTCAGCTAGGTTTACTTACTCATTTGTAACAATGGAATTTATTGTTGACATTTTTCTAAGAAAAATTATACAATTTTCCGTATAAACTGGTATTAATACTTTAAATTTTAATTGTTTTTGCTCAACTAATTTTTCTAATGCATTTTTCATTGCTCTTTCCACAACAATATATTCTGTTTTATTGATTGAATCTGTTGATTTAGATTGATTGAGATTATATTGTCGAACATCACATAGTTGTAAACCAAATAACCATGGAAAACTAAGAATACGTTGACGAGCTTTTGTTGACATTTTTTGTGCACGTTCATAACATATAACATAACAAGCGGATGCTTTGGCTAATTTTAATTCATGACAAGCATGACATTCATGATCTTGCGTACAATCACCGGGATGTAATGAATGTTCTAACGAATGCTGTAACGAAGATTCTAAATAAAGGAAAGTGCTTGTTAGAAAATGCTCTAATTATTTTTCTTTTAAATTTGAACCGTAATACAAACATAATTGACCGTAAGATTCTATTAACCGTATCGAAGCCATTTTTCGAAAGTCTCGTTAGACTTCTAAGCTGGCAAGAAACTGTTAGACTTTTACGAAGCAGGAGAGTTTTTCATATTGTTCTCTTTCTATCAGAACAAAATACATGCGAATACATTTAGTAGTTCTTCGATATCAGTAGCCTACACGCAATAACTTGATATATCTGGTGACAATGAGCCGAAAGTAGAATTGATTTCTGTAATAATCGAACAAACGGATCGCAAAAGAATGATAAAGGTTCACAAATATAGTGTTAGGAGTGCTCATCAGGAACTTCCTCAATAGTTAAATGAAAAAATCTATGTTCGTTCGCTGATAAGATCGGCTATATCATGGCTCACTTGTCTATAAAATTCTCTATCCGACTCAAGTTCTCAGAAAGTTTAAAAGTTTAAAGTAGTTCTTAGATTTCTCAGAAGTCTAAATGAATCTTCAACTATTAGACGTATGAAAAGAAAATACTTTTACCTGTTTTCTCATTATTTTTTACTTGTACTTGATCGAATTCATGAAAAAATTCTTTTCTTATGCGAGTGATGAGATGTTCAAGCTCATATTGTGCACTTAATTCTAGATCCATGTGTCCTGAACTTTGTTCTATTGCTTCACATCGACAAAAGAGATCAATTTCGTCTTGAAAATGATATACACTAATTATATTTAATAATTCGAATCGATATATGGAAAACAGTTGTTGAGCTTGATGACGATATTTTGCGTATGACTTATGAATGAGTGTTTGATCGAGATTTAATGGCACCGGTAGTGATTCATCAGATTCCGTTTGACGAATAGCAGCGACAAAAGCAGAACGAAAACGTTGACTACAATGATTTGTTGTGGCTCGTTTCCAGCTTGGTAGAGCGCGTAGCGCCGATCGATAAAGTTTACCTAAAATTATTGAAAAACTTTTTTTTGAATACAGCTAGCAAATAATCATTATTTCTAACAAAAAAATAAAATATTGAATCCTCTGTGCGTATTCTATAATCGCCAGAAAAACAAAAGGTTTGAAGAATCAAAGAGCTTTTAAAGTAGCATCACCCACTCTGAACTTGTTCATCTACATACCAAGTATATTTGGCGATGGATATGCCTTATAGTTTTGTTTCATCATAAAATCGGGATATTCATAATTTAATCGTGAACGATACTCAAACATTTGTTCATCACTCACTGGATGTATACCCGTCTTCGGAGAATCCAATTCTTGACTAATGAAACCAGCCAATTTAATACAAACCTTCGAATTGATACCATATTTATCACTTAAAGATAGATGAAGATTACTTAATTCACCGGTAGAATTTTCTTGTGCAATATTAAGAACAATATCGATGATATCCGCACGTGTTATATGAGATTTTTTTTCTGACGGTTTATTCTGACTGTCATAATCGTATGCTGGTTGATTTGGAGTAGTAGGAATTAAATCACTATCCCAAATAACAACGTACTCATCACCGTCTAAATCGGATCCACTTATTTCGTTTGGATGTGGACGTACACCTAAAGATAAAAATCCGAATAAAATAGTCAAATCAACGAACAACTACGACAACAAAAAATAAGACAAACCTTTTTGTGGAAAAACGACAACATCCTTTAAATGGCGAAGTTCCGGATGATCAATAGCCACAAACGTTCGAATATCCCCAGGATGATGGCATGGATTTTTTGTAATAACAACTAACACATTGTTTAAAATTTCTGTTTGATATTTTTGTGTTGGACGTTGTTCGTATAGTTTCTCATTTTCCAAATGAGTAAATTGGATGAAAACTTGTCCATAATCAAGTACACCATATTCATCTACGACACCGAACATATTTCGACCTTTTGATTTTGGAATACGGATGCGTGATTGTGACGCAAATTTACCGACACATGAATGAGCGGTAATAGTTAACAATTGTAAGAAAAATGGTTCTTCAACAATATTAAATTTTTGAGCTAATTCACGAAAACGAAAAACATTAATCACTTTTTCGTTTAGTAGTTCAAATGCACCGGATGATGAGAGTAATGATTGAACGAGCCAAAGATGATTTTCATTTTGTAACGTTAGAAATTTTGAATCATGAACATTACGATTAGATAGAAGCACAATAACTTGACGATTTAAATGAAGCGGACCTAAAGAAGAACAAAAAAAAAAAAAGAAAGTATGGCAAATGTCATGAACATAAAAACCAACACGACTAATATTTTTAGCAGATTCAATATAAACAATAACTTACGTGGTGCTGATAATTTACACACTTCTAAAGTATCATGATCACTGGTAAACTTTCTCATACTATCACGTATAATTAACTGATGTTGTTGATTATCAAGCTTTGGATCAACTGAAACAGTTCCCTTGCAACCGCCATAACGTATTTGTAAAACACTTGATGGAAAACGTTTTTTCATACATATTTGTATCTGAAATGATGAGAAAAATAACAATTTCTAATTTAAAAATCTTTCATAATATTTGACGATGTTATTAACTTGAGCATTTAATGTAGACGATATAGCCCCAACACCATCTGTAAAATTATATTTTCCGTTTTCACTTTTAATATCACGAATATATGTCACTAATTCAGCACCAATCTAAATAAAACGATTAACATTATTGTTTTAGTACTCGGATTCAAAATCTATGATAAAAATAATTCTCATCCCAATCATCTTTACTACTCACGAGGGATCTTTTCACTTTCTGGTCGAAACCTAGTGGGTTATAGGTTATCGACCACGTTGATTCCGAATATCCATATGAGACGGGCCCCTAGGCCTTCTTAAAATGGTTTTCTAGAAACCTCGAAAAGTCTCTTAAACTTTCTCTTCATACATAGCCCACAAAATTCTGATCAAAATGGGACATCTTCCAGCTCTACATGACCTTTCTTTGCAAAGTTATAGATCTTACAACAAAAGCCCTAAATTAATTTCATCTTATTTCTGTAGCCTTGAGCTGACAATGAATATTTAGGGCTTTTCCTGTAAATCCTATAATTTTGCAAAGAAAGGTCATGTAGAGGTAGGAGATGTCTCATTTTGATCAGAATTTCATGGGCTACAATCGTGATGTATTAGGAGAAAGTTTTAGGGGCTTTACGAGATTTCTGAAAAAACTGGTTTTCCAAAACACCGCCCTAAGAAGGACTAGCGGCTCGTCTCATACGGATATTCGAAATCAGCGTGGTCGATAACCTATAACCCATTAGGTTTCGAGCAGAAAGCGATTAGACAGTTGGAAAAGGTCCCTCGTTAGTCTGAAGGATTGATTTCAAGGTTGGCTACCATTGACTTCTACAACATAAATAGTAAATAACATACTTTTATTGTTGGACTTGTACTAGTAAAACATAACGCAATTCTTGCTGAATGCTTGGCCACTACCTTTTCGTTATCAAAATTACCCATCCACGAGTAGGCAGCTTCAATAGATATTCCACCACATTGTTGTTCATCACAATAAGACCAGAATTGTTTATCTTTCACCTGTGATTGTGAATGATGTAAATATTTGTATTGATATTCAACAATTCGAAATCCTTTTGTTAGATAGTTGTTTAAAACTTCTCGAATATCTAAAAATGTTTGTTTATACAATGGTTTATTTGCTTCATCTCTCAATTCAACTAGTGCAAAATTCATTTTTGATCCAAACAATTCTTCACGTAATATACGATTTGTTTTACATAACTTGATTGGCTTAGTACAAATTGTTGTCGGTGTTATTGTAACAGAATATATATACAAATGATTTGGTTTTGGTGATGTATTTAACGATGGCATTTGTATCCCAGATAAAAACGATCGTTCCAATTTATTTTTATATTCTTTTATACCAGCAGTTAATTCGCCCATCAAATCGGCAAAATGAGATTCCGATAAACGACAGTGCAGGTACATACAAAGACAATAGAAACGATCATCTAAATTAATCTAATCAACGAAAAATATTATATTAAGTGTCTGTTTCAAACAAGTTTCTTCTGTTTATTTACCTCATAATCTTTATTTTTTTGACACGCTATTTGTTTCATTTGTTCACAAAATAGTTGACTTTGATATATGTTGTACTGAACTCTATAACCAATATCGTTTAACATTTGAAAGGCATATGTTTGAAGACGTGTAGGAAATAAAATCGACGAACAATTGGTGATTCCATCTTTATTTTGAATTGCAGCAAAACACACCTGAATTGTATTTGAATAAAAAAAATTTAGCAAATGTTTGAATAATTCTTTGATTTGTGCGAATGATTCTTGTTTAATCAGATCGAAATGTTGTTCATGTCTAGTATTATTATTATTTTTTCTATTTTTAAAATATTCTTGACTCATTTCATCAGCTTTACAGGATACGGTGAGACGGGTTGTTGAAAATGTTGGCATCAATCGTGAAATACGACGACGAGCTGATGTCTGGGACGTTGTCGCCTTTGGTTGATGATTACCTAAAATAAACCTTTTAACTTCTAAAAATTTAAAAAACTTTGAAAATTTCTTCCAGTTTTGACTACTTTTTACGATTGTGAATTTATTTAATAATATAATCGATCCTTAGTTATCAGTACAAGTCTTCATGTTACTTATTTGACAAGACCCAACAGATATCATCCTCTGACAAAAACTTAGTAAAGAACATCGGATATGCAAATCTTTATCAAAGTTCAATTGTGCACGTCTCAAGTTTGGAGAAAATTGTTTAGCAATCATTACTTTAATAGCACTTTTTAGCATACCATTTTTACTATTGTTGTTATTTGTATATGTTGTTGATTCATATTCGTGTACATTGCCTCTCATACATAAATAAAGGGTAAAAGAATTTTGCTCTAATTTAAAAATGGCTGTTCGATCAATTAATTCCACGGGAATTTGTTTAATTACTCTTTTACAAAGTCGATTGTTTTGAATTACTATTTCAAATTTTCGTTGATAAAATGCTATATACCATTTCGATTTCTTTTTCAGTACATATTTGGGATGTTCAACGTAATGCGTTTGAGATATTAAAGCGCCATATGATAGTTCTAGATGGATTGTTTCTTTAAAGGAAACAGCACCTAGTTTCGTATGCGATTTTATTATTGTTGACTCAGGCATTGAACTAGTATAGAAAGAGAAAATTTAAAAGTGAGCGAGCTCAATGATAAAGGTTAACTTCTAATGTGATTGTATAAATTTCAAACTGAATGACTGATATAAAAAACTAACAACTAATAATACGCTGGTATTTATGAATTGTCGTGAATGGATTTGAGAAAGCCAAATACTCTTAGCATTTTCCTTTTCATTGTTTCTATCATTATTAAGTAAATTAAACATTAAATATACCTTTTCGTTTCATTGAAATATGTGTCAATAAATTTTGGCTGATCTTTGATCATAAACCAGTAGTGATCGTTTTTCATCCATTTAGTTAACTCTTGAATTGGAAACGT
The DNA here is from genome assembly GCA_905250885.1 of Didymodactylos carnosus. Lineage (NCBI taxonomy): Eukaryota > Metazoa > Rotifera > Eurotatoria > Philodinida > Philodinidae > Didymodactylos > Didymodactylos carnosus. Next base: position 4,637 of record CAJNOQ010002750.1, on the reverse strand, counting down.
TGGATATTCTAAATCATCAACATTGATTGGCATACGTGGACAAAATTTTGTTTGTATTGGTAAAAATTGAATTTTATATTTCCATAAATTAAAATGCCATATATCAGGATATGTGTTTAACCCTGTATAGGCTAAACGTTTTGATTTTAATAAGACACAAGCTTTTTCATACCCTTTACATGTTTTCAAATCATCACTATTAATTATAATTGATAAATCGCGAATTTTAAATGAAAAATCAATTGATTGAACATCTACAGAACATTGACGAGTCGTTAGAGCAGCTGTTGTAAAAGTGTAGTTATTTTTAAAAATTGGTGATATTTTTGATTCGTACGTTAGCCCTGTTTTAGTTACAGGCCAATGAGGTGGTGGAGGTGATCTCCGATCATTTAAATAGCCATTTGATGTTGGATGAGAAAAATTTGATTTGGATTCATTGTTTATATCTAGAGATGTAACCGAACGACGATAAATTCCCCGTCCACGTGATATACTTGCGGGCTAGAAAGGAAAAGCAGATGCTATTAGAATTAAAATAAAAGAAATAGAAATATTAATTCAGCTGAATAGCAATGAAAACCTAAAAGAATTATCCTTCTAGAAAAAACATACCTCGACAAATTTGCAAACGGAGTCAGCGCGTCGTTGCATCGATGGATTTTGTTGATCAATTCGTGTTGAATCTCGTTTGTGGTGATTGTAAAGTGTAAGAATCGATGAGGATGTGTAATCAGAATCTGAGATGCATTTGTGAGATTGTTCAAGACTTCGTTCATCATATCCTTCTTCATAAAAATTATCTTCATTATCTTCTTTTGCAATTGCATTATTATTGATATCAAGTTCTTCGTTCTCATGTTGATCTTCGTCTGTACCAGATGATGAACGACGACTTAATAGATGTAACACTGCACGTGCATCGTTGTTCATAATTTCCTATAATGAAACAGACATGAACATAAGACATTGACTATTTGATATTTTATTCTTACTTTCTTTAACGAAAAAAATCTGTCCTAATGAGATGATTTTGAAAAGAAACCATCTGGAATCTAACTTTTGCGTTCCTCATATCAAAACAAAATAAAATCTAAAATAATTCCAATAAACACTCAAAAATAAAATAAAACAAAAAAACACTCTGAATAAAAAAATATATAATCAAACTATAATATTTATTATCATTCAAAACTAAAATCAACAACATTAAAAAATGAGAATGACGCACGATACTACTGGCCACTGCACATATTCTGCTTCTCTCCATTAAGTATCCCTTTTCATTCTACAAGAAATGATTCATCCTTTAACATAAACTGTATCTAGTAGCTTTCACTCAACAACCGTTGAGACAAATGTGAAAAGCACCATACTTATGGTTCGATCTTGAGAAGTGGTCATCCATCCTCTTAATACTAATCGTAGGTTTGACACAACAGAGAAAGACATTACGTCACAATGCTCTATTTTGTAGTGACTAATCCCATAATGATGGTTTGATCGTTAGAAGTGATCAACATGTGGTCATGTTTTTCTTTACTCTGATTTTCTATAGACCTTGCTTATTTAAACCATACTGAAAAACATAAAGAAAAGTCATTTTTGCCTTTATGGTCCGAGGACTGACGACAGAAAAGTGAAAACTGAGTCAGATTAATAGCAGATGCATATTGAGATAAGCTCCGAAAAAATTCATTGGATAAATAATTTAAATTAAATGAAGATTCTAATTAGAAATTGTTTGTCGTCTTCGGTTTTTTCTGGAAATAGTTGGTTTTCGAGAAAAATCAATTTTACTAATGTAAAGAGCGCCTATTGCCATAAAATTGATTTTTCTCGAAAACCAACTATTTCCGGAAAAAACCGAAGACGACAAACAATTTCTAATTAGAATCTTCATTTAATTTAAATTATTATCCAATGAATGTCATTGGAGATGATCTATAATTTAAGCACATAATCCACTATTAAAAGGATGACTCATCACCTATCAGTTCATATACCATTAATAGCAGGTTTTTCCTTTTCGCCGCTCCTTTACAATGTATATTAAATAACGGAGGCAAAGTCTCGCGGTGACTGCAAAAAAGTTCAAAATTCTGTACTATTCATTGCAAATAGAAGATAAAATAACCTTCTGGACATTGTGAATTTCCAACGAATGTTACATACTGGAGGTCTCCTGTAAAACGGGCGTGTTAAAAACTCTGTTAAAAAGCACTGTTCGTCTTTTTCAAGGTACGGGTTCTTATAAAACAAAAATTCATTTACAAATTGGGTGCAAAAAATTTATTTGCATCATTTAATCTTACGCCTGTGCTTGTTAAAAGGAATAGAAATAAAAAATTTTAGAAGTGCGAGAGAACCGCAAGTACAGTGGGATTTAGAAATGTTCGGTTCTAGGTTCGCATGAAGAACCGGAACTGCGGTTTCTCTCGTTTCGATTCTAACTCGAGAACCGAGAACAGAACATCCCTAGTGGGAATTATGCTCCCACAGCTTTCAGATTATAAAAAAGTGTAGGAACAGGATAATGAGCGGTCCCCACAACTTTAAGGATTTATTTCTTTGAACTTGTCATATAACAGCGGTATCCTTCGTATGTTTGACTGCTTTTTCTCCGTTTATTACAGGCGTATATTTGATGAAATACCAAGAAACAAGGGTTGAATTCTTATTCGTCTCTGATCACTCACACTAACTTTAATGCCGGTGTGTCAAAGTAGATAAAAGTAAATGATTTTATGCTTAAGTATCAGAAAAATATAATGTTTACGTTTGTAATGAAAAAATATTAATTAGTAACATCAGAGAAACAGAAGTTGATATGAAAAATCTTTAAAATCACGGTTTTGGGTTATACCCAAACAGGGCCGTAGCCAGAAATTTGGTAAGGGGTGGGCATCCACAAAAAAGTTCCATCGTTACTAGTCTGAATTTCCATGTTAAAGCTAGGTCGAGCACTTTTTCTTGCGTTTTATCTCCATGCGGCATTTATCACCTATAAATTTAGTATATATTATACATTGAAGTAAAATCTCAAGGGGTGGGCACGTGCCCTGTTTGCCTACCCCCTGTACCCGAACAAAGACATTTCATTGAACGTTAAAGATGTCGAGTTCAATGCATGAAATAATATGAGATGTTCAAAAGAATAACATTTTCCTTAGTCACATAGCCAATGGATTGAGATGAATGCCGTACAAATGCTAACAAAATCGTGGCTATGCCACTAATTTTTCTATGACTCAGTAATGTAGCAGGTTTTGTTTTGTGAGTTTTTTTGACAGTAATATTAATATTATATATAGTAGTCTGTGGACAACTACTGAACAACCAAAAAAAGCGTTAACGAAAAGTCCAATCATTTACAGATTATTTTATTTTTTTCTGAAAACAATTCATTGGATGAAAGTTACAAATCTGAACAAGAATCATATGGGACTTCATTTCCTGTTTTTTGTTTATATGCTCTATTATATTTACCAAGATATTCTTGATTTGATATCTAAGGGGTCGCTAGTTTCCAGAGGTTGTGTACGTATAAAATAATAAATATGTTTGTGGGTCAAGATAAGCCTTCATTAAACATTCGTTTATTCAGTACCAGTATCAATGTGATTGACGTTGGCACTGGCGATCAACGAAAGCTTATCTTGACCATTTTTGTAACTGTAATAGGCTGCAAAAAACAGAAAGAAAGGAACTGAAATCTCATTTGATTCTTGTCTAAAGTTGTAATTATCATCCAATCAATTAGTTTTAGAACAAAATGCGCAGGAAAAGCCGAACCTATTGTATGCCAGATTTTTGAAACTTTATAATAGTTGCACAATCCATATTTGCAGTTCTTTAGTGTGATTTTTAGTAGGGCTGCTACATTACTATTGCTAGTAATAAGTAATAACAACGGTATTATTACTTATTACTTGGTAATAAGTAATAAATTTCAAAAGTAATAAAAGTAATAAGTAATAACAACGGTATTATTACTTATTACTTGGTAATAAGTAATAAATTTCAAAAGTAATAAAAGTAATAAGTAATAACTACAAAAAGTAATGAAAGTAATAAAAAAGTAATAAAGTAATAAGAAAATAAAAAGACGGTAGAAAATACTTTGGGTAAATGGTTTTCAGTTGGATTTCGGTGAGGGTGCACAACTTTTCATAACAATAAAAATTGTCTGTGAATACTGAAACCTACAGAATATTGATAATCTATTATAATGAATACGTCAGAGATGGTTCCAGATTCTTTGGAATTTCTAGAGGACGTCTAGAAAACTGTTTAGATTTATATTAGATTCAACACTTTTTACATACAATTTGAGAAATTCGCAGTATTCCTCACAACTTATTACTCGTTATTACTTATTACTTTTATTACTTGAAGCTTTTATTACTTATTACTAATAACATTACTCCTTATTACTACTAGTAATAAGTAATAAAATAAAAGTTTCAACTTTATCCCTTACTACTAGTACCAAGCACTTAAAGCCCGAATAGTATTAAAATGATAAATAATAAAGCAATTCGTGATGAAAAATAATAAGTAATAAAAGTAATAATAATTATTACTTATTACCGAGTAATAGTAATAAAAAGTAATAGTAATGTAGCAGCCCTAAT
>CAJNOQ010002749.1:0-22834 GCA_905250885.1 Didymodactylos carnosus | reverse complement strand
ATAATTATAAAAATATGTTGTCTGATAGGGAATTGAACTACATTTTGTATTTCCTGTTGTTTGATCATCAGCAACAAAATAAATTCGTTGAATACCAATTAATAAATTCGCCTTTAATTTCATTTGATGGTGTTACATTTATACATCGACATTGATATTCAATTTTTTCATTACAATATAAAATGGTTTGAATAGCCATTGATCGATGACCCGAAGAAGTATTAGAACCAATTGATGAATCGAATAGATACCTAAAGAATTCAAACAAATTGTATTTTTACAAATTATAATAAAATCAATTAATCTTACCATAATGGTAGTTTTATTAATTTTTCTTCTTTAATATGTGATTGAAAATATTTTTTATCCATTAGACAATAGGCACGTTGTAATCGTCGACGTTCACGATTTGATGATTCTGTTGGATCTAATTCCCAAAATTGTGGATACAATTGTGGTACCATATACTTAATTCCTGTGTCAATTGACTACATGGATTATGCCATAAATGTTTTATACGTAATTCAAGTGATTGTGTTAATCGAATATGTTCAATAAATTTTTTTCGTTCATGACTTTGTAGATTAATGACATCTTGTGTAATTTCCATTGTTTTTAATGTGAATAAACGAGTTTTGTCTAGTTGAAGTTTATTGAAACGTTGATTATTAAAATTAAAACGTTTATGAATTATATTTAAATTATTGTCAAAGTCGCGTAAATAGATTAAATGTTTGTCATTTAATATTGATGAAATTGTCACAACTGATGTTGATGGAGAACTGACAGTAGCGGATGATACACACTGTGTATCCCCCTTGGGTAGAAATCATCATGATGATCGACGTTTTGAATGGACGAAGGAACAAGGTTCTACAAAGTAGCGTTAAGAAATAACAGAGTAGACTGAAATGGTGTTTTCAACTTTTCTCCATCTTCCGTTCGTTTCCGCCATTCATATATGACGCATATATTGCTGTAAGTAGAAAAAAATAAACGGAACGAAAGATTTCATATCGCAGAGAAAAGCCAATAAAGAAAAAGACATGTGTTAATAACACACTTTTTTAGCATAATGCTAAAAGGAAGGTGCTGTTTTTGAAAGAAACAATAGAAATGCTGTTAGTAACATGCGCAGAAAGGATTTCTCACATTTCTTTTTTCGTCAATGTATAGCAGAAATGTTACAATGTAAGTGTCACCAAACTTTTCATCTCTTTTTTTTTAGACTCTATATGATTGATTGGTTTTAACAATCGTTTATGTATTATAGCAGATAGAATATTTCTGCAATTTTGTTCATTATAAATATCGTTATGGTTGTGCTATACTCACTTTTTAATAAATAAGAATGCATAATTTTTGTTTTAGACAGCGAAGAGTTCAGTGAAAAACGGGTTTTTAATCTATCATTCGATGTGAGAGATACTTTGCTCGTACATTTACACAGGAAGTTGAACAAGAATATAAATAGCCGTTTCTAAATCACGTGGGATTATATAACAAAAATATATCCTGATCGGGCTATGATATATATTCTCTTCGGGATAGCTCGATCAGGATATAGTTTTATATCGCGAAGGGTATATGGTATATTGAAGGCATATCAAGACACGGTGCTATTTGTTTTTGGACGTGCGAGTGTGAGTTCATCTTTGAGAAAAACTAGGTTTATCCAAAGCAAGACTACAGAGCATTTTCACTTGTAAAAATCCTACGTTGAAATTATCATAGCCAAGAAGTTAAGCAACGATATTGACTACACATAGTGCGAAGTACATTCTTCATTTCTCATGTTTTTCCTGTATTTGTGTCTATGTTATTATCTTTCCTTACGTTCTGTGAACTAGAAGCGACAGAATGATACACATTGACGTCTGATTCTGTTTTTAAAAAAATGAAAAACAAGACGCTGACTGTCGAGGCCTCGTTTAACTATAGAAAAAGAGACATTATGCGTATAACTTTTACATTTCACACAGCGATATTAAATACTTTACACACAGTTTATTTAAAAAGAAAATGGCACCGAATCGTCAACATCATACCTGAAAGTGTCTACTGAATATAAGCAGGATTCAACAAAACGTGCTCAAAGTAAATATAGTCGGCGAGAAACATTGATTAAAAAGGTAAAGTAACTGTGCGCAGTGCTGTAAACAAGCGTCAGCTCATTTATAATTTTTGTTTTCAAACAAATTCGTAGACGCACGTGAGGCAATCAGAACGCGGTCAAAAAGTTTTGCGGCATTTTTCTCGTAACTTTGAAAGCTTAGAAGTTTTCACAAAACTTCTTCTTTTAAAGTTTTCTTTTAAAATCCATTGAATTATATGCCATTCGACACAAAATTTCATTCTGCATCTGAATATGTATAAACGAAGATTCCAAAGTGCATAGGAAAGGAGAAAAAGGCCAAAAACTTCGGATTTTCCGAGGTTTTTCGGAAAACATTTTTCGAAAGTTATCTTGATTTTTGGTTGATGGACTATGGCAGCATACTTAGTGTTTCGAAGGGGAAACTTATTAAGAAGACTGTTCGTAATAGAAACAGTCACCGATACGTTTTCAGATTGTATACCATATTTGTTGCAAAATGTGGGACAAAATTGGCACTCATATTATGAGGTTGCTTACTACAATTGTTAGGTTTAATTAATACCGGGTGTCCCAAAAGTCCAAATGTAAAACAAACTTTAATAACTCCGTCATTTCTTAACTAAACTTCAAGCTTATTTCTTTTCTTCGTGGAGGAAATTTTCAAGTTTTATTTGATGTATTTGGACATTTTGTTAATACTTGAAACAATTGTTTGGATTTATTATAGTAGGACTCAGGCTTTTTAGAACCTTTTCTTAATAAATTATTTACTGAAAACCTTTTTTGAATAAGACTTAAATGATTTTTAACATTAAAATAAGGTGATGATGTTCGCTTTCAGATAACAAAATAATCAGTTGCTTTTGTTATTCTGTTAAGCTTATTAAATGTGATACTAATAATGAATTTGGTTTTTGTATTAACAGAAAATAGCATTGATTTTTAAAATCATCAATGCTATGTCAATTATTTTGTTATCTGAAAGAGATAAATAATTTATTAAGAAAAGGTTCTAAAATTCTTCTATCGGTCACTGTTTCTATTATGAACAGTCTTCTTAATAAGTTTCCTCTTCGAAACACAAAGTATGCTGCCACAATCCATCAACCAAAAATCAAGATAAATTTCGAAAAATGTTTTCCGAAAAACCTCGAAAAATCCGAAGTTTTTGGCCTTTTTCTCCTTTCCTATGCACTTTGGAATCTTTGTTTACACATATTCAGATGCAGAATGAAATTTTGTGTCGAATAGCATATAATTTAATGGATTTTAAAAAACTTTTCACGTTTTTTCGAGGTGCGCTGACCGTTTTTGACAAGAACTCCCGAGTGTTTTCCATCATTTCCCCAAAAATTCGACGATGGTTCATAGTAGTATTCTGAGTCTACTTCACGAAACCGTAGAGAGCCCTTCAAACGGATCATCTTCGGTTGCAAAAACCTCTTTGCAAAACGGCCGATGACGTTTTGTCTATGTCCAAAGAATGAACTATTTCTGAAGAACGCTTAACTCAAACAAGTGCAAATTTTTATCATGGACAGTACTCATACCAGGACAGCTCTGGTAAAAATTTAAGCTCATTAGCATTTAATTTGATGGAATTATAGCGTAAGCAAAATTTTCGACTGGAAAATCGCTTTTTTTCCCATATTTTACGACCTTTTTTGCAAGCACTCTAGCGTCGAGGGAAAGCATTTTGGAAAAAAATGTTCAGGACACATTGCTCTATCTACTCTGAAAATTTGAGGAAAATTTGTGAAAGTTCATTGTGCACGCTATGCTGGTAAAGTACGTTTCTATCGTGCACTGCCTCATAGGATCATAGATATATTTGGGTGTATTTGTAACCTTCATATAATTTAACACGCGAAATCCCCCCATCACCTTCCAGAGGAAGGTGTGATGGTGCTAATTTTGTAGATGTTATAGTGGGGATTGGACCTTTTAGGATCTGTTGTGTTTCCTGTACTATCCAATGAAGTTGTTCAACTTGAACTTCTTGTATGGTGACTCACTCTCATACTGCCGCCCTCTTCCATCCGGCTAGGCCAACTTTTTCTTGAAGAAAGTCTAAAAGGTCTAAATCGTCGATCACCCCTCATAACATCTACAACATCCAAAATTAGCACCATCACACCTTGATGCTTTTACAACATATGTCGAAACAAAAACAAATCACGCACAAAGAATCATATTTAGGTAAAGAAAAATGTTACTTATCTGAAGCTGATTAGGACCAATAGTTCGAAACTAACGTTACACAATGTGCATCCAGGCGGACATTAGGTGAAAAAATGAAAATCGAGTTTTCGACGATTCAAATAATGATTAATATACTTCAAGTGATGTTCTATTTGATGGCACAACAAATTTTATTACAAAATTTATATATCGTGGGAAAACAGCTAATCGAAAACCAGCCTGAAATATTAGTATTGGTGAGAAAAATGAAACTTTCACAGCAGTCAGTGAAGTTGTAATCAAAAACGACATATATTCTAAATCTGCACGGTCTCAGCTATAGATAAGTAAAAAAATTTAAATTGGACTTATGATAGTATGATAGCTAAGAAAATTAGAAAAACTTTTTCTCAAGCGCTTTTCCGAAGGGCTAAAGTGAGCGCGCGAAAGTTAGCGAAGGTCCAAATTTAACCAAACTTTCACAGAATGTTCTCCTATATGCCCTGCATCTATGGTGAATGCGCAAATGTTTCTGAAGTATACAGCGGGTCCTCCAAAACATCTGAGTTTTTTAGGTATTTTCCATTTTTCCCATTTCTAAAACGTTTTTGTTCAACAAAAGTTACATATTCGGAATCAGCGCAAGAAACTGCATCGAATGATGTGCGATCAGTAGGCTTTTTTGAGAAAAACTTGTTGGATATGACGGAACGCTAGAGTCGAAGCATAGCGTGACAATTTTGGCTAAGGATTTTGATATTTGCTATAGAAGCAGTCCGAAAGTCTAAAAACACCTTTTTATCGGTTTTCAGATATTCTCTTTCCAATGGCGGGCTTTACGAAGTTCCAAAGTACTTATGTGTGGGTTTTCTAGAGAGCCGGTCTCTGGAGAACTCAGATGAAAGTCTCTTGGAACTCTGTAAAGCACGCCATTGGAAAGAGCATATCTGAAAACCTATAAAAAGGTGTTTTTAGACTTTCGGACTGCTTCTATAGCAAATGTCCGCCTGACCTATGGAAAAATGCACACTGTGCGTTATGCTCCATGAATGGCCATATATTTCGGTTCTTTAACAGAGAAATTTTTTGTCTTTTAATCTATCTTGGGATGCTCATGTAAATTTTGTTCTTGGTAAGGTAAACGGTATCCGTAGCTATATGAGACTTTTAAAATGGAATCTTACTCGTTCTGCATTAGACTGCGTGTATAAAACCTTCATCCTTCAAACGCTAAATTACGCTACGAATTATATTCTCTAACAACGCGTGCAAATATAAATAAAATTGAACGCTTTCACTGTCAAATTGGCTTGACCGTTTGTGGAGCCATGAATGGAACATCCAAGGAGAAATTGTTGCACGATCTTTCATGGCTAACCCTTTTACACTTATTTCATATTAATCGCTTACATACGTTTTACAAAAAAAAGAAAAGCAAAGATGTCTCTACAGAAGTTTCTGTCTGCGTATTCTTCTTGATTTTTAGCTATTTTCAACTTTTGAATGAAGAGGCGGGTAACACGAGAAAGTTGGTCCCGGTTATCTTGTGAATGGCTGAATGGATCAAGTTGTCCTCTGGTTTATAAGGGTTTCTCGACGTGGTCTTTCTTTTTGTCTCTAGAAAGCTTTCTCCAAAACCTTCGAAAATAGGGTTTCCAGAAAACCGATGCGCTCAGTTTTTTGCAAAATCCATTCTTTTCGTCACCTATAGCTAAAAAAGCTCGGTTTTCTGGAAACCCTATTTTCGAAGGTTTTGGAGAGAACTTTCTAGAGACAAAAAGAAAGAGCACGTCGAGAAACCCTTATGAACCAGAGGACAACTTGATCCATTCAGCCATTCACAAGATAACCTGGACCAACTTTCTCATGTTAAACGCCTCTTCATTCAAAAGTTGAAAATAGTTAAAAATCAAGAAGAACACGCAGATAGAAACGTCTGGAGAGACACCTTTTCTTTTCTTTTGAAAAACAAAAAGCGTATCTATATCGAACTTTGACCCTGTTATCTTGATGATTGCTGTTGTTATGACGACAAATATTGGAATGAAAATAGGATGATATGGCTTTCCATACAAAGCAGCTAATACGATATTTGGAAAAATTGTATAGAAAGCAGTTGCCGGTAGTAATACATATTTGTTACCATATTGATACAAAACGAGGGCAAGACTTGAGACAATCATCAAAACAGAAATAATCCTAGAAATAAGAAACTTAAAAATAATTTGTAATAACGGTAAAATGACTGCATGAAAGAAAACAAAATGTCTTTTGCCTTATTGTGCAAAACACTTGACTTTTCACGGAAACAAATTAAAAAACCTGTACGTTGATTAACACACGTTTTTAACTATTGCAGGAAAAACGATTTACAGAAAGTAGCACAACAAATCTGAGGCCATCCTCTCGTAAGCAGAATGAACTTTTGAACACAGGACGTGGGCAAGATCTCTGAAATTTTTGTTCAGTTCTCACCAGTGAACGTTGAAACATATTAAATCTCTTACATGATCAGATAGCCTAAAGTGTCCTCGTCGAAATTGAAGTCAAATATTAACATCTTTCTATTGATGATTATTCGAATCTTTTACCTAAATGTTCCTCTAGATATCAAAGCATACAGAAACTGTACTATTGAGTTGATCTTCAACTGTAAGTCATTTTTCATGATTTTCGTATGAACAAGGGGAAATTTTACCTTTTCCGTGAAAAAATGGAAGATATTTGCAAAAAATTATGTAATGTATGACAGGCACTCTTTAAGCTCACCTATTCAGCAGTTTTACTTCGATTTACTCTTATAAAGGGTGGTTCATAAGTTTCGACCCCACTCTGTAAACTGACGTTATTTATATAAAACACATGTAACAAAATTCAGCTGCTTTTTGCAAAAGATTCACCATTTAATTCCCTACAAGATGGTATATAGGAGCTGATCCTGAGACTTGTGATTTCGTCTTAATTAAACAGAAGTCGAAATCGACAACTTTCAAAAAATAAAAAATTTTCCGACGATTATTTTGGATTTTGAAATCCATGTCAGAAGTGATAGAAAAAAGATCTCACGCGGTTTCTTGGCACATTTAGATATCCTCTATCAGCTGGGATAAGATTCGTTTAATTCCCATCTGTTCGCTGTGGTGAAAACGTTTAGTTAATAATTGGCAGCCAAAAATGAACAACATGGTAGTTTCGGCGTTTCGATTATTTTCAGGGAAGCGTCATCGTACATTTCGCATGCGAATCAAATAGTTAAAACGTTTCTCTTCAACATGACGCAAGAATGAGCCTGATTCGTTCTTTTCTGAGTGAGCACTGTTCATTTTACAAACAGCTCCAAAATGCACGTTGAAAAAGCTGTAAAAACGGTCACTGGGCTTTTACAAGAAGCATTACTGAAAACACGCAAATAACGACAGAAAATTCGCATCATAGGCATTCGATAGAGATTTCCAAGGGCTACATTTTGGCCTATTCGGTGTGGGCACAACGCACACATTCAAGCTTATACTGACGAAATACAGTTTTTCGAGTTAAAATGAAAGTTTTGTGGCATTTCGATTTCTGTTCAATTAAGACGGACTCACAAGTCTCAGGATCAGCTCCTATATACCATTTTGTAGAGCATTAAATGGTGAATCTTTTACAAAAAGCAGCTGAATTTTATTATGTATTTTTCATATAAATAACGTCAGTTTACAGAGTGGGGTCGAAACTTATGAACCACCGTTTATGTGTATCTTACTAAAACTCTGAATTCATACTTGGTCTGGTCAACGCAAACTATTCTTTAAAACATCTTTGCATCATTCTTTAACTCCAAATATAAGATACCATATATACAAAAGTTTTTGCACACGTGACGATACTCAGTTGTGATGGGAGTCGTTTAGAATCCTGTCGTTAGCCGAATACCGGACCTTTACGGTTTTGAAAAACAAAATATTTTGTATTCTAAAGCTACATACTTTTTCTTTCTAGGACTAATAGTTTCTGATTGCTCGACATTTAGCGGTTCATATTCTATTTGCACAGCCACCTCAACACCAGGCAGTGATCGCCGATGCAAAATTTGTGTGGACGGTAGTTCATTAAGGCTCAGTCTTGAAAATGCTTCATTAAATTCATTAGCCATTCCTAAAACTGACATAAAAAAATTAAAATGAGAGATCTTAGACTAATAAGCTTCCCAAAACTGGACACGAACATGTTCTTTGGATTCCATGAATAAGGCTTTAGAAGTTGCTTTCCATGAGAAACAGTCATAAATGACTTATGCGGGAGCGCTCACAGTTTAAATCGTAGATTTATTATCAGGAACACAGCGTTTTTTCGTAACATAAATATAGTAGTTCACCACGTCTAACATCAGATTTAGTAACTGGATGCAGTCAGTATTTATACATGCATCCCAAGAAGTTTGAAATAAGTTAGTGGACAGAGTTTAATGAACAATAAAGGGAAGTGATAAATTTAAAATTCTCAAAATAAAATATTGATCCATTAAGCAACAATACGAAAATGCTCTGTATTTAAATCAGAGTATACAACGTTCCTATTCCACGAACAATGGTCTCAGATCAGAATGCGAACTAAAGTATGTAGGACTGGAATGCCAAGTACGACGCTTGAGCTATCTAACCTAGCTAGACACATATTCAATATTCAATGCGCGTTGAAGATACTTGAAAGGTATTTTAGAGGTCAAACAAACAATGAATACTGTAAATAAGTTCTTTCTCCAATTTTTTACCTAGAAAAATAGTGCGTTGTGAACTGGCACCCGATTGAAAAAAGAAAGATTTTTATATATATAACGTGTTTAAAGGAGAGAGCCAATGGCGAGAGGAATTATGTACGAGAAACCTGTTTTATGCTGGTTTTGCTTTCGTAAGTTTATAAAATCAAAACTATTACGAAGAAAGAAGAACAGTACTACTTTTTCCATTTTCAAATCTGAAAATGAATAGTAAGTACCTTTTTTATTCGATTTGTATTATAAAGTTATCGTTGCCATTTTAGAGCTGTGACTTGAAAAGCAACTTGAAAGGCAACAGTCTGAGACACTAGAACTGACTGAATGCAGATAATGTACAGTTTTCACATCTTTTAAAGGTCACATTGCTCTTCTTCAACTATTGTATATCAAAGAAAAAATAAGAATAACAAAACGAAAGAGAAATTCACATGTGCAAATCTCGCATGCGTTCACTAAGAAAAAAAAGACTAAACCACGTTGATTATGTCGACGCCAAAAAAGAAGTGAAGATGTAATTATAAGGAGCCCGCTGTCGGATCCACCGACAAATTTTGCATCTGGCGCCCAATTTTTATCCAATTTGGTTCAGTGCGGAGCAAGCATCAAATTTTCTAATGGGGTGCTAGCCCCTTCTTGGAATTTCGGACTTTTCATGCAAATTTCTGACATGACTTTCCCCCGCTGAAAATGTGCCGGTGGTAAAAAAACTTTATGGAGAACTTTTGTGTTAATTCTTTGAAGAGAAGTGCATCGATTTCGAGTGCTCAAAAGTCTGTTGTCTTTCTCCAGGGATTTAAAAGGTGAAACTAGTTAATTTTTAAAAGTATTTACAAGCTTTCCACCACACTTTCAGCTCTTCCGACCAAAAAACTCGAGATCTCTGTTTCGGCATCTATCTACTGTAAGGAATCCAGATTTTCTTTGGTGAATTTCTCTATTTATTGAATTCAGTTCTAAAATTAATAGTTTTATCCTGCTACAACCACTGGCCTAGTTTTTCCTGCAGTGGCCAATCATAGTAAAGGAAAGTGCATTGGGAAACAAAACCTAGAAAGTGACGCAATCCATGCCATCAGTCCACTGACCAAAAGGGAGAAGTTATAGAAAAATGTTTCAAATTTTATGAAGTCCAACTTTTCTCGTTACACACTAACATTTTTTTCTCTAAGACAAACTGCAAAGTGAAGTAGCTGTAAATGGAAACTTCATGTTTTTTATCGATATTAACTTGTTCTATTCTATGAATAAAAACATTAATCACACAAGTCTCGGTAATTTACCGTCGGTAACGGCAAACGAATTTTTTGTCGAAGTTTACCGTTTACTGAGATTTTATGCCGATTTGAAATTGCCGCGGTAAAAAAATCTGACCCACCGGCACATTTTCAGCGGAGGAAAGTCATGTCAGAAATTTTCATGAAAAGTCCGAAATTCCAAGGAGGGGCTAGCACCCCCATTAGAAAATTTGATGCTTGCTCCGCACTGAACCAAATTGGATAAAAATTGGGCGCCAGATGCAAAATTTGTCGGTGGATCCGACAGCGGGCTCCTTATAATTACATCTTTACTTCTTTTTTGGCGTCGACATAATCAACGTGAAAAACCACGTTGATTATGTCGACGCCAAAAAAGAAGTGAAGATGTAATTATAAGGAGCCCGCTGTCGGATCCACCGACAAATTTTGCATCTGGCGCCCAATTTTTATCCAATTTGGTTCAGCGCGGAGCAAGCACCAAATTTTCTAATGCTGATCCTGACAAGATACAATCGATACTTGAGAAATTAATTCATAAAATGCACTACGGCGTCACGAATACCACAGAGCAGAGGAAGTGCGAAAATTTTGAGGTACCAAAATCTGAGAAAACTAGTGAGCGATTGGGTGACTTTTTTGCAAAAAGCGTTCAAATTAGAGAAAATTTCTCCAAAACTGGAGAAATTTCGGTTCAGAAACCAGGAAGACGTGAGCATTGATGTCGACTTACAGACAAGAGTAATCAATATGTTAAAGCTTTTTTTCGCAAATATACTCGGATGAATGGACAACATGTTGGTGAAAACCGTTTGCTAAAAGACCACTCCTCTGCTGAATTATGGTTAAAGCAGAAGAAATTTTGGGCCGTAATTTTGGCTACGCTGCCCCTCCCCTTTAATATTTCATAAGAATATCAACGAAAAATGTCTCTCTGTAGTGTAAGAGCTGGATTGATAATTATCTTTTGTAGAATAGCTGTGATTATGCGCCTAGAGGAATCCAAACACATTAAACTAGACATACCTGTTTTATAATTCTATTGAAGTTTAATAACAAATTCAATGTAATGATGTACGCACCTTGTGAAAACTGAAAATATAATCCTTACCTATTTATACATATAGAGAGTGCAGAAGAAAATGCAGTTGAAAAATAGCAAGAACATTATTTCAACAGATAACAATAAAAGAGAAAGAAATACTGAAATAAAATTTGAAAAACAACAGAAGATATTTCATCGGATACCAATAAAAAGAAAGGAATGAGGAGTTGTGTCAGATCTGTCGCTAGCATTTTGTTGTTTCTTAATCGTTTTCGTAGCTAGTATCAAACTAGGCGTTAAATGAAAGACTGTCAGAACGTCAATTTATAGTCAAAATTACATAGTTAGTTTTTTTCCTTCTCTCCTGCCGAAGATCAAGTTATTACGTCCATACATATATGTATATAAAAATATTTTTATTCGTCTCTTTGTGTGTAGTGTAGATTCGGCGATAGTGACACATATCTGTATATACACAGTTATAACTGTTCATTCTGTGTCACTTTAAAAAGTCATTGTAGAAAAGTAAGCTGATGGTTATTGCATAGAAGAAAAAACTGTAACGTATTGCACAAAGATTGCTGACCAAACGCTCGAAGATTAGCTATTAATTACTGTTAAGCAGAACACTGAATCTGTCTCAAGCAATACTAGTTTTCTTCCCAGCCCAAATGTGAGCTGATCAAGATTTCGGTCCTTAGTGGTAGAAGAAACAGAAACACTATCGTTTTCTATTAGTATATGTGGATATATACTGTTATTACCAGAGCATATTAAATTTTGTTCGTCGAGATAAATTACACATGATAAGCCTTCACGAAATATTTTAGCCTTGTGAAAACTTTCTACTCTTTCTTCGCTTTAAGAGTAAATCGAATAGCGTAGTGGACAATATCTAATATACTTAAAAGATTATCAACAGATAATGTTCCATTAAGATAAATTAAACGTTCACGTATCTTCTTTTACACTTAGCGTCACCCTCTTGTAATTCAGAGCATATTGATCCATCAGAATAAAAACATCTACTAATCCATGTCGAACTATTTTAGAAATATAACTAAAAGTTTTGTCAGTATTTTCAAAAGCATATGGCTAAATAGCCGACTGTGTTCGCTATTAGAATTCATAGTGCTTTTTACTGTATTCAAGATTTTGAAATAAATTTTTTTCGTCGCCAGTACATTTCTGAAACTCATCTTGCATTGTAGTACCTTTTCCATAAAACTTTTTCTAAATAATGCTGATTTGTAAATGTAACAAAATACCGCACAGTTAGAAGAACTTTACTAGAAGCGTTAAAAACTGTTGTTACATCTAGCGTCATCTTTTCTCCATATTGACTTTTGTCTTCCAAGCTGTCAGCTCTTTCCAGATGAACTGGAAAAGAATAAAAGTTCTTCAGGAAACCACATACTCACATCAGGACAAATTTCTTTAAAAAGGGCAAGAAGTGAAAAATCAACGTTTCTTGGAAATACACTATCGTTCTGATTTCATCTTGAAGAAGCTTTACAGGTAATTCTCTGACTTCTATTCTGCTCACTCTTAAAAAAAAGAAAACTTCGGTTTTGAAAGTGAAACAAGATGTCAATGGACTTAAACCGTATTTTTTTTCATTTATATTTCTCGTGAAGATCAGTCATGGCAAACAGAGACTCGTTTTATGCATAATGACACGTATTTTTGCTTTGATTGTTTTTCTAACCTCAAGTCTTGTTGTTGTCCTATATTTGAGATATCAGAAGCACTGTTTTTAATGGCACGGTGGACAAGTGAACGCTCCGCCGTGAAAAATCAAAATTCACCGTATTTTCTACTGTGAAGACAGAAAAATCCACTATGCTTTCCATTGTGGCTGTAAAATTTCCACTTTGTTTCTAATTGAGAAACATATCATCGTGACGTGAAAATAAAGTCCATGTAGATTAGGTAGCGGGTATATTTTCGGATTCAACACAGCTGATAACTTACGAATTCTTTACTTTGAACGAGGTGTATCCCCAAAAGTTTGAGAAAGTTTTCTAAAGATATTGCATAGCAGTAGTGGTAGTTCCAACTAGTTTATCGATTATGCGATTATACGTGAAACCAAAAGATCTAATTTTTTCTTTATAAAGTGGACATATTTTGGTATATGTGGGATAAACGATATACTATTGTATTTGCAGCTATGCAAAACTTTGTAAAAACTAAGGAGGGAACATTTTCAACTGATCAATCGCTTTTTGAATGTAAACTACTGAATTCTAGGTTATCCACTCTGCTGATCCCGAATATGGGCATGGGAGATCCCCTTAGGCCTTTACAGGCTGGTTTTACGGGCTAAAAAGCTTTTTTCTGGTTATTGAATGTATTTGAGAATGACAAAACGACAAATTGTGTTGAAAATGGTAAGTATGATACTAGAGAAGGATGAATAGTTGTTCACGTTCAAACTGGTTTTTTAATTGCACATCTATACCTCATGGGTGCCAAAGCCAGCATTTTTTCTTTTTTATAAAAGCAAACTCCATTTTAGCTAATAATTTCGAATTGTTTTGTACACGAAAAAAGAGAAAAATGTGTATTATCTGTGGCACTTTTTCGTTTTCTTAGTAAGCGTTTTATGTGTGGTCTTCAGTTTTTTTTCAAAAAGAAACAAAAAACCCACAAAAAAAGACCTACAATTATAAGTTACAATTATACTGAAGGGATGTGAAAATTCCATTATATCGAGTACCAGCAAGCGACCAATTCTCCAAGAAGAGAACGTCGCTACAAGTCAACAATACGAAACATTGTAACGAATTAATATAACAGCAACTGCTACCCGATCCCTCAAAGTCTGCACTTCGATCTTAATCACTGTAGCACTGTGCACATCCAGGCGGACATTTAGCGAAAAACCGAGAGTACACTTTTTCAAACTTCAAATAGTGTCAAATATACTCTAATATATCTAATAGCACTAAAAGTTTTGTTCCAAGTCGTGAATTGTCCGACAAACTTAATAAGTAAAAAAATAGGCAAAATGAGTGCGATCTTCGAACAAAATAGTTTTTCAATAAATTACGTGAATCTAACGCTGTAAAAAGTATATATTCGAAATCTAGACACTTTAAGCTATCTAATCTTAAAAAAAATTTTGATTTGGAGTAAGTCCCCAAGTAAAACACGGTGTTTTCTCAACCAAATTTGTTTTTCCGAGAGAGTTGCTTTTAGTGCATATCCATTATTACCATCACAAGAAATTAATGCAGCTTTCGGTGATATTATTAAAGAAATAAGTAATGTACAGCAGAATTTTCTTAAATTAACAGATTATATTCTTCGTGCGTACATTGAAGGTGCTTTATTTCCTCCTTCCTTTTGGAATTTATTTGATCTTATTGGAATTCGACCAAAAACTAACAATTATGTCGACGGTTACCATGGTCAATTAAATTCTCATTGTCGAAAAAAAGACTTTGGCATCAGAATATGAAAACAGTGTTTTCATATTCTGACGCAAAAGTCTTTTTTTCGATTTTTTCAAAAGTTTTGGCGCTTATTTAGTAAGGAATTTTAATCCGATTTTGAAACTTTATTTTTGACTGCATCAGATAGAGGGCGCTTCAAACTATCTATCTATGTGCACATCAGAGCTTGGTAAGTACCCATGTAATCGTTTGCGTTCGAAAAAACGCGTTTGAACGCTGTTTTGGGAGTTTAAATCTACGTTTAAACGCGTTTTATAAAAACCTGGGTTTGAGTCGAACGCGTTTAAACGCCCTCATGTATGAGGAGCGTTTGAACGTTTTTTTTCATGAATTGTTGTTAAGCGTTTGAAGGCGTTTGATTATTAAAGACGTTTAAACGCCGAAGATATTTAATACTCTGAACGCGTTTAATTTTTTGAACGCATTTTAAGGCGTTTCGATTTGATTACACGTTTGAATGCTGTTCTGAAACAAGTTACAACGGCATTTGAGAGCGTTCCTATTATTAAACGCCTCTGCACGCTGTAGATATTTGATACTCTGAACGCGTTCGAATTATTGAACGCGTTTTAAGGCGTTTTGATTTCGAAAGAAGTTTGAACGCTGTTTTGAAAATGTTACAACAGCGTCTGAAAGCGTTTCTATTATTAAACGTCTCGGCACGCTGTAGATATCTGATACTCCGAACGTATTCGAGGCGTCCTAATTTGAACAGACGCCTGAACGCAGTTTTGAAAAAGGTTCAGATATCGTTCAAAACCGTTTATATTATTGAACAGGTTGCATTTTTATCTTACTACTAATTCTCTCTAAATAAATGAATACCTTACGTTTGAGACATACAAAAGCACAAGTCTTCAGCTAAATGTTAAGAAAGTCTCATTTAAAATTTGAATGTAACTTAATTCATGTGTTCATCTGTTTATGAAGAGTTGACATTAAAATAAAATGCTACTGTACGTCTAATTTCTTGAACTGGAAAGAGTTATTTTAGGAATATGAAGGGCTCGCTAAAAAGAGCTGGCGACATTTTTCAGTAGGTAACTGCTTTTTCTGTTCACGCGCATCATAGTCGCAGTACTGAAGAAAAGAAAAGTCCCTAATGAATGTACTTGAATTCGTATAAGAAATAAAAGAAAAGGACGTACTTCTTTCGTCATAGTCGTCAGAGGATTTCTCTTCTTTCTTTGGTTTCTACACTCTTTCGGCCCATAGTACATAATATGACAGAATCAATCTTTGTCGAGCACCAATAGCTCAATGGTACGTGTCTCGCTCTCAAAACGCGTTTGAACGCTTCAAATGTTTCATTTCTAGGCCGTTTTTAAGCGTTTGATGAACAAAACACGTCTGAACGCTACTTGTCTGGTAAACGCGTTCGAACGCGTTGGTATAGAAGCAAAACAAAAGGTGTTTGAACGGTGCGAATGTTTCATTTTCAAGCAGTTTAAACGCGTTTGGATTGCGTTTATAAACGCCGTTCGTAAAGGCGTTTTTTAGAGTCGAAATTGTTACATGGGTAGCTCTGTGACAAAAAAATATATACCAGACTAAGGGCAAAAAAAATGGAATTCGTTATCTTCGCATTTTTCTAGATCTACTCACTTAAATTAGAAATCAACTGGATATTCTGAAAGCTCGTTGAACACGAGTAATAATCGTCGGGAGATATTTGATTCCCGACACCTTACATACTGCTTCATTCGATGGTATTTTTATCTTGAAAAGGTCATTCAGATTGAAACGAGTTTCATCATTAGCGTGACATTTTACTTTTTATTTAAAAAAATCTCTGAAACAATTTTTATTCTAATAGACAGAAAGCTATATTAAATAATGATTCAATGAACACGGAAGAATGTTTTATTCTTTTTACTCTGTGTAGCCTTTTAAGGATAACAGTTTCTTATACAACTTTAAGCTTGTTATGTTATTGGATGAAAGAAGGACCTCACACACACATGTCCACACCTTTGATGTTGTTTGATCTTACCAAGCCAATTTGGGACGAACTGAGAGGAAACCCGTTTTCACTGAGTATATGATTTTCATGTTTCGAGAATATTGAAGAGACTGAAATACTGTTCTCATATATTAAGATTTGAAAACAGTTTTTCAATCTCTTCCATATTCTCGAAACATGAAAATCAAATACTACTTGTAAATATATATCTCTGTATGTAAATAGATATCTTCCGAGGATTATACGCACTCCAAATGTTCGAATTGTGTTTGCTTCTTTCAAGAATTTTTAACTATAACAGTCTTGAACAGTACCAGTTTTACAGTTACAGTTAACTGCGTTTTAACTGAAGCTGGTGCATAACCTAATTTTTTCCTGTTTAGACATCAGTAGTGCGCCCAAATTAAGAGTAAATCGTTATATTTTATGGTAAAACTGGTGAACAGCATTGAAAGAAAGAGCTAAAAGACATCAAGAAATTTTCTCTGTATGTACTTATTTTGAGATTAATCTCTAGTTGAACCTGAAATGAATGCATCATGTTCCCGAAGAGAAAGCCGGGTAAAACATATGTAATTTTACGTGCTCTATCTTATGAGACTAAATCACAGCAACATTCAGCAGCTGGAGGTTCACCATCACCTGAAGTTTTCTATAATGATACATCACCTGTTGAAAAACTCAAAAATTAATTAAAAGATGGAAGGCATTGCCAACTACAAGTTACTGCAATCATTGTAGAAAAATCCAGATCTGTTGCTTGTCTTTTATTCACAGATTGTATTAGAGGTATTTGTGAGTTGCATTAATTAATCATGACTAGTGTCAAAACTATACGTCCGAACGTATGGGGAAATTTCTGCACTGGTCTACCAACGGGTAACATGTCATGCTCGACTTTTGGACGCCCCGTCCTGTCTACTCCTCTGGTTTAGCATCCGGTTGTACGTCAAGACTTGTAGTCCTGACACTTTGAAAAACAATTCAAAATGTGAACTAGTCTGGACGGATTACTCGGACTAGTCCGGACGCAGGTCAACCAGGTTTTTTTGCTCACTTGGGCTCATTCTTATCGCATACAGAAAAATTTGTTTGAGTCAGAATGCTCGACTTGAAGGTTGACTTCTTGGGGATTGAGCGAAAACAACGAAAATTTGCCCTTTTCTGCGTCCAATAACAAAGAAATTTTTGTTAACTCTTAGCGGTCTAACAATATAGACTAATCACTTATTTTCAAAATAAAACTGAATTCAACCTGAAAATGTGACGTTTTGACTGAATTGTTTTATTGAAAATCACAATTTTCTAGTAAAATATTCTCATTTTTAGGAAAGGACAGGAAATTGTTTCTGCCAGAAAATGGCCTAATATAATTTTGTGTGAGAATGGCCAGGTCTTCCCTTTTTACTTCCCAACACTTCTAAGTTTCAAAATTGCTCCTGATCTCCTTGAAAAAATTGTTTCTTACCAGTTTCGTCATCAGTTCAGTGAATGTCATTCACTTTATTTCTCAAACTGAACCATAGGTTTCTGTGATTATTTTTTCATAATTTTAATGCAGATTGTATAGTGGAAAGAGCAATTCTTGGTTTCTAATCCTCGCTCTTCCACGTATGTTTCAATTGTGAGTGATTGTCCTCAATGAGTTTCCAGAACTACACAATAGTTAACCTTCATACTTGACTGGATAGTGTACACTCGTTGAAGAGTATTCGCGGTGAGTTTGAAATCAAACTGATGTTCGTAGAATGAGTTTTGAGTTTTTGGAAAGGACCCCATATCTCAGACCCTCATTTTCAGAGGCCTCGCCCGTAAAATAGCTGTATTTCACTAACTACTAACAGCCAACTCAGAAAACATTATATTGTAGATAGAGTAGAGTCATGGCTACATGTTAGTAAACAGAAAAAGTTTTCCTCTCTCTCTTAGGTCGGCAGCCATTGATATTTTATGGAAAAGAGATAAATCGCTTATATCTCACGAACCATCTGATAAAAGAGGCCGAAACTTGGTGGGTAATCAGCATTTGACAAGAGCTATGACCACACAAAATTAGAAGTCCCTATTTATCATGGTTCTTGAGTTACAGGGTGTAAGAGACTTATATTTCCTTTACTTATAAGTCCTTGAGAGGCTATTGTACGTGTGCTTTATAATACGTAGTGTATGTATATTATACTTTTATTACGACCATTCTTTACAAAAAAATTACAACCTACTAAAACTAAAAAACTATTCGGTTCCATATATCTTCTACTACATGCCAAAAGATAAGAACGAAACGAAAAAGAAAGAGAAAAAGAACAGGAACAACGAGACAACAAAACTACCAACAAAGACAGGACACAACAAAACATACATGTATACGAAGATAATTTGTACATAGTGGAAAGAGAGGTTGTGACAAATAATTGTCACATATCCTCCCCCCCACCGTGATCCGAGTGCCCTCACGCGGATACTACGACCAGACTGCCATGGCGGCCAGAAATAAAAAGCTAAACAAGAACATAAACAAAAAAATGGAATTAAAATTAATTAAAAAGAGAACACTAAACTGTACGAGTAAAATGGGACAGGACAGGGAGACGGGGTGGAGAAGAAAAACAAACAGAAAACGAAAAAAAAAACAAACAAACAAAAACATTATATATATATATATAATTAAAAAATACCGTGCGAGATTAGAATGGGACAGGACAAGAAGTAGGAGAGTAATATCGACGGGAAAAAGCCAATACAACCAACAGAAAACAAAAACAAACAAAAAAAAACGAAATATTATTTACAAAAAAGGAGAAATAAAAATGCGGAATAGGATGAAGTCAATGTTTTAATGCAAAGGTGATAAGTAATTGTGTGCAGTCGTGGAGAAGTTGGGACGTGCCATAATGGTGATGTTGGATGAAGCGGTGATGTGACGAGGAGAATGCTGAAGTGACGATTGTTGGAGAATGATGCTCGTAGTATGTATTTAAGCGGAGAAGAAGCCGACAGCATGGTGTGATAATCTGGTCGTAGACGAACATCGCTACAGGAATAGGTAATCGATTTGACAGTGGACATGGAGGATGCGCGAGTTGCGGTGGTGGGAAATGGATTGGTAGAAGTAGAAGAGTCATGAACTGATTCCATCACCCACAAAATTTGCATTAAGCGTGTGATTTCACCTTGGGGAGAAGCGCCATCATTAATATCCACTAGTTGGTCAAAAAACAATGAATGGAGCTCGGAAAGGGGCTGAACCGTATACCAGACAATGCGGAGAAGTTCGTCGGGATTAATGTTGTCACGACGATCAAAAACGGACGAAGGAGCATGTTCAAATTTTGCGACACATTGTAGGGCGTCAGAGTAATTGCGAGAAGATATAAAATTTTGTGAAAGCCAAAGACGTATTTGATTGAGAGTGTCCTCAATGGAGGGAATAGTAGTAGGTGAGAGACATATTCAGCGCGGATGGTGCGCCAGAGAGCGAGCAGACGACCCTGATAGGAGTGGAGGGCGGTTGATTCTGAAGCTGACATGAAAAGACAGAAAAGGAACCGGAATAACGCCGAAAATAAAAGAGGAATAAAAAAAGAACAAGAGAAAACCTGAAAAAAAATAGAACACAAAAACCAGTTGATATGACGCACAATGCAATGCAGGAAGAGCGTTCAGGGTTGCGGTGCTGTGTTAGTTAGAGCAACGCCGTCAGAGATACAGATTTTGAGCTGCGGGGAGATGACACGTTTTAAGAGCAATGAGACCGAAGATAGAAAGATAGGATGTTTGAGAGAATGATAAGATGGAGTCGGAAAAGTCTGATTCAAATAATGTAACAGGTGATTTAACTCGGAAGGTAAATATGGAACTTTGGGCCAGGCGAGAGTATTGTTCAATGCAGAATGCATGTTCAAAACTTCAGCGTTCGACGAGAAAAAGGTGCCGTTGTGAAAAATACTAAACGGTTGAGGGCTAAGGGATGTTGGGCGACCCGTGAGGGTGAATCCCGGACAAACGATAGAGGAGTCGAGAGTAACATTAACCAGCGCGACTGCTGGCAAAATCAAAGGTTGGTTTTGACGCCAGACTTCATGACTACTTGAGGGAGCTAATACTGTGTGTACTTTAACACAATGCAGGATGTCCACAGTAGATACGGCCCAGAGTGAACCGCGCAGCTGTTGAACAAAGAATGAAGCGTTTGGAACCTTTTCGGTAAAACAGTTGTCTAGAGGTCGGTTATAGAGAATGTGTGTCAGACAGATATTGGTTGAAAGAGTGCGAATAGCGGGAGTATCTCGACAAGTTGGCATGATGTTGAAATCACAGTTAGAGAGATCCTCCGGGTACCACTCAATACTAGTATTATCTCGAGGATTCAGTGCAAGATAGGACGGCATATGAGCAAGCCGAACGGTGTTGTTCTGATGATAAAAAGGAACGGTGGTGAGTTTGTAGATGGAAAAAGGGAATTGCGAAGGGAGAATTACAGCAAAACAGCTAGTGATAATGAGCCGTCCTTGTTCGAGAGGATTCTGACGAGCGTAGGAAGTGGATGGGATAAAATCAATTTGTTGACGAACCAGAAGCTTCGATATCAACATGCCGAGGGGTAATTTATGCGAAAACGGACGCAGAATGATATTGCCAGAGGCAATGACTGTTTGAACAACACTATTCACATCCGTCGGAGACAAAAAGGAAAGGGTTAATTTATTGCGTAAAATTTGCTGCAACGCCAGAAAAAGGAAAGATGTATCAACGTGCTTTTCTAAGATGGTAAGCCGATGGTCAAGATACTGAATGGCCTGAGAATGGTCATTGAGTATTTGGATAGTATGGTTAAGAGCGTCTTGAGTTGCTTGCAGTTCCGATCCTAAACGGAGCGTTCCGGCTTGGAGAAAAGCGAGATGGGCAGTAGTGATGTTCCCACCCTGAGCTATGTCCTCTAAAAGGGACTTAACAGCATCCACTTGACGACTGAGAGAAGAAAGCTGAACGGTATTCCCGATGGATGTTGCGAGAGCCGTAGATCCTATACCGATAGAAATAATATCCAAAATTAAGCGACGATGTCGCAAGACAACGGTTGTGTTACAGCGAGGAATCCGAAAAGTGACTTCAAGAGGTAGGAGATAACACGTTTCATGCGTGAGCGGAAAAATAGCCGAGACAGAGATTATGCGATGAGCAGGAGTATAGGGTCCGATAAAATCCAAAAATAGCCCTGTATCGGGATGTGTGAGAGTGCCATTCGGCAGGGAAACATGTGCTAAATGCCTGGGAACAAAAACGAGGCGAAGAAGCAACGCAGGCAGAAAACAAATCATACAAATAATCGATATGCAAACTACGTACCGTAATGAGACTTAATGGAACCTGATGAAGATAGAAGAGATAAACAATTTTGATCATGATTAATTGGTTTTCGTGTATGGTGAATGAACGTGCATTATTGTGAATATACGTGTATTATTGATACAGATAAGCAATGGCCTTGAAGTCGGACAAAGAAAGTGTACCGAATAAAACTAACTAGTAACTCTCAGAAGGAAGCCAGCATGGAAGATAACAGAGTGGTTAAATGCCTGATACCGAGAAGATTAGGATGAATGTTATCCCTACGAAGCATATTAGCGTGAAAATCGAACGGAACAATCAGAAGCTGAGGAGCCAAATGCAGGTGAAGCAACATATCATTGTAACGGATGATTTTCCGTTGAAGTAAATTATAGGAACCTTGCATTTGCGTGTCAGCATGGGATGGTACTTGAAAAAGTCGAATCTGAATAAAAAGATATTTCTGGCGGATTAAATGAATGAGTTGGACGATTTGATCATATAGATAAGATGGGGACTGGGAAGGGTTAAAGTGATTGTTAGAACCAAGAATATAGGTCACTGTGTGACTTTGAAGAAAAAGAGATTGAAATGCGTTGTTCTTGAGCAGGTTAATAATATCGTCTACGGTTTTTCCGGGTAATGGTTTAAGATGAACGATACCAGAAGCAAGAGGAAAATCAGTGGCGCGAACATGACGTAATAAACTATCTCCAATAATCAAGTGGTGATGAGAGGAAGAAACA
>CAJNOQ010002748.1:0-22835 GCA_905250885.1 Didymodactylos carnosus | reverse complement strand
AGACGATGCTTTTATCATTTCATGATCTGTACCTGAAAAGTCAGCGCAAAAAATGCGCAAGAAATGTTTCTCAAAAGAAAACTTGTCCAGACTCTGATAGTTCAACACTGTGACTATAGCGAAGATGGAACGTGTTTAGATAAGAGAACAGACAGCCGAATTTTCTGCGTACTTCCTCTAAATTTACGATCTGACTCTCTATTCACACTGACTTTTCCTTTTCAGGAACAGATCATGAAATGATAAAAGCATCGTCTGCTCGACGAAAGCATTAAAATTTGATTGCACCATGTTCTCGAAGAAAAGTCCGAGTAAAACATAGTGGAATCAAACCTAGAAAGCAAAACGGTGACTGAAAAAATGTGGCATTAGTACGCGCCGGTGTCGAGTTAGTGCTAGTGCAACATGGCACATCGTTCGCACTGGTAGTGGCGGCCTTTCTCCAATGCTGCACTGAAAGTTTTTTTGTAGAGGAGTCGACCTTGCAAGAGTCTTTTATAAGAATACGATAAGTATAACGTACGAGTTCTGTCGATCTTACCAATTTCTTATGAAAGCCTATGGGAATGTTATAAAATTCAGCGGAATTCTTGCCACTTTCATGGAAGGGGATCTTATATAAGAATTGAGTAAGATTTTTATAAGATTCTTATTGGAATTCACAAAACTATTTTGTTTATACGCTTCTGTTTTTTGGATATTTTACCATATTCAAGTTCAAATTTCATTGGAATTAATATTGCCGATGGTCATACTCCGAAAGTATTGAAAACGAGTTTTGGTTTATTCTGCAAAAATCCAATAAACTTGATTTTGATCAGCCATGGATAAAATAGAGACTATTGATCAAATTTGTATTATTTAATGAGTTATCGGCTAATGGATTTATATGGATAACAAGTAAATCATTGATGATTGGCTTTTTCAGTTTTTCCGACGACAGGTTGTACTGCACTAGAAAAAATGACTATGCCACTCCTTCAATAAAAAATATTAATTAATATTTCTTCCTATGCGAACAACATAAATATCGATTAGTAGTATTCTAACTCAATTTCTGTCTGGTCCTGTTTGGTGAAGAACAGATCCATTCAATAGTACAACTGATCTAAAGATCAATGCTTTATTTGTCAGGGGATATTTAGCTTGAATTATCAGTATTTCTTAGAGATATTTATAATTCTCAAAATTAGCGCTATTTTTTCGCGATTTTCGACTGTTGCGGATTCCCTCTGATTAGTGATGATTAGGCATTCAACAGTTTCGGTTAACGGATAACTGATATAACTGAAACCCATCATAACCGATAACCTTTAAACCGGAGCATCGCGTGGCTATAACAATCTTTTTTGTTGTAATAACAATTCTTTGCTCAGGCCATGTGACATACGGCTCGTAGAAAATATTTGTTTTAAAAGAATTTATTTCAATCATGCGGTCATTTTTTGTACTCAGTATTTTTCACAAAAGTTTAAGGAAGAAAAGTTATTTTAAAATAAATAAAATTTTTCAAAAAATAAAAGTTCCCTAATGAGAAACTTACTCGAATCTTACTAAGATCTTAGAATAATCTTATTAAGATCTTAATAAGATTTCGCTTACATTTGTCAAAGATCTTAGATAAATCTTACTAAGATCGTGAGACCCGAAAATTTTAAGATTTTGCTAAAATCTTACTAAGATTACACTACTAAGATTTTTCAAGATTGGGTAAGAATCTGTTAGGAACCTGACCTGAAGAACCCGACGCATTTTTAAGTCTGACGTTTTATCCGTTCTAATCTGACAGTTAAAACGCCAGGTCAATATGAAACGTTCAAACCTGACGTTTTTGTACCCAAACGGTTAAAACGTCATGTTGACGTGGCGTTTTAACCGTTCGGTTACAAAAATGTCAGGTTTGAACGTTTCAAACCTTTCTATGATTTTGTATTGGGGAATGAAATAGCCAGTGGACAGGGTTTGAGTTAGAAAAGGCACACTTTGCTAAGGAATGGCTGAAGGAAGGCTTTAAGAAATTCGTTATTTTTGAAATAAATACATTTTACATTTCACAACGATGCCACCTTTCCCATAATAATGTATTTATCTCAAAAACGACGAATTTCTTGAAACAACTGAGAACGATAAAGAGTTTCTAATTAGAATCTTTATTTAATCTAAAATATTAAATACTTATGTAATTATTGATGTTTTTTCTGTAATATTTGTTTACTTTTTTCTTGTTCTATTGTTTTCTTTATAAAAGTTATATTCACAACATTAACGTTGTTGTAATAAAACTACAGAAGTTTATACTCTGATTTGTTTGCCAATCGGGACTTGCAGAAATATGTGCTTGAACTCGTTATAAAACAACCAGCGATTTCCTCATATTTTACCTTGTGACTCCTGTGTGATTCCTCAGGTTATTCTTTGACATGTGTACTCTAAGGATCAACGATTCGACAGGTTGCTATTCTTTCTAAGGTGCCGTGAACTAATCTGAGAGTTACAAAATGTGCAAAGTTATCATTCCTACTTGATGATTAAGGTGGTAGATTCCGCTATCTTGCATCTGACTTCTCTGAATATTTCGAAAAAAGCTAATTTAATATTTAGTTTGTGATTAACAACCTTCCTTGTCCAGTATGCAACACATTATTTCTACTGCTAAGTTTTTATGTATTTTAATTGAAAAATTAACTTTTAGTTCCAATCTTTGCTTCTGTGAAGTTAATGATAAAACATTAAACATAAAAGAAAGAATAATTCATTTTAAAACATTTGATGAGAGAAACCCGACGCTTAAACCGTCAGGTTGCATAACCTGACTACTTAAGCGTCGGATTTTTTTTGTTTATTCAGTCGCAGATGACTTATCCGACCTGACGGGAAAAGCGTCAAAAACCGTCAGGCTGGACTTGTATTTTAAAGGATGATTCATAATCTGACGTTTTAAGAGTCAGGTTATCTGATGGTTAAACCGTCAGGTTGAAATGATTAAAGCGTGCGGTTTTTTTACAGTGTGGAAAAATCGACGACGTGTTTCGTAAATAGGCCAAGCAAAAGAGAGGAGAAATAAACGATAAACATTATTGCATTTACGTAGAACAGAACTAACACAGATTATTCTTGAATGCAAACTGTATATCTTCAAAGGTGAATACTAGAAGTTAAAAGTTCAACGGAGAAAGCCACTGCAGGATACTTCATAAATTGGAAACAATAATTATCTAAATGGCAAGTGCCGCTGTGGAAATGAATAGAATCAAGAAATATGCGTAGAAAATGTATCAAAAAACTTAATCAATCATTATGAATCTATAACACCGTTTGAGGAGCCTGGGAGCTCCAGAAAACTTTTGGATTTTCACCAATTTTTAAGTTGATCGCTGTGATTAACATGTTCAAATGAGTATCACGTTCTAGAGACACGATGTTGTCAGCAATAAGTAACTATATTATTCTGCTGTATTGAAGACTGAAGGTTGAAGAGTGGGTCGCGGTCATCTAGTAAATTTTTTATCTTGTAGACAGATCACGTCAGTCAACCAAGGGCAGTCGGGGCTACGTTGCTTAGTTGGAAAAAAAGTTTATAGATTCACAATTTAAAGTGCCGAGAAACAAGTCGTCCTCTGAGTTGTGTGTGATTCTCGATTGATAAGAATGGAAGCCATCACCACTGTGTTCCTTATCTATGATTTACATAGTTTTCGAAGAATATTGCATAAGAAAAAGATGATTCGGATTTGTATAAAGTAGACTGCTGTAGTCAACAGATTGCAGACCAAATGAGTTGAATATCAATGACAATTGTCGAAATTAACCCATTCCCAATTCATTAAAAAGTTTTTGTTGAGCCAATTGACGCGAAGTGTAGAGAGCAAAATGCTGATTTCCATTGATTAGTTTTTAAACCAGTCATCGAGGCAGTATTGAAAGAGGAGAAAGAGAAATAAATGAAGAATTAGTGTATGATTAAACTGTTATACCTAAAAATATCACTGTAAAACTGTAGTAGTGCTACAGTAAAAGTAAAGCAATACAACAACTTTACTGCAACGGTTTAACCGCAACACTGTTATACTTTTAGTCTGATAAAGTCATACATTTACCCTGATATTATATCAGGCTTGGGACTAAAATATAATGACGACCGTGGCATCATCTCAAAGACGGAGATCAGTTTTCTGAATTTTGTGTGTAGTAGTCAGGGATTATTGTTGAGTCTTTGCCCTTTTTTTCTGGCATCAGTTACTTGATGGCATGAAAGACTACAACTCCCGTTTTTTTGCATATGTTTTCTCTTGCATGTTGCAAATAGACCTGTGCGCCACCGATGACTAATTAGGATTTTTGGAGAAGCCGTCGAAATTTTTATTGATGCTGAAAATACAAACGTGTTTTATCCTGCGTTGATAGAAAAAGTTTTGAAATTAAAAAAGTCATGAGAAATTAGAAAAACAGGAAGTTATATTGTAATTAGCCACATTCACATGAAGAGGAAGCTTAACCGTCGTATACGAACGCATATACACCATCGTATACATTATTTCTATACAGCTAGTTTATAAGCCCCAGACTTAGTCACAGTCTTGACCCAGAGATAAGTCTCCCTTCAGCTTGTGAAAAAACTCACTGTTTCAATACGCCTCTGCCATCTAAATCTTGTATCCACCGATTGAACAATTCTTTTTAGCCGCCGAAGGCGGAAAATCTTTTGAGGGGTCTCCGCCGCCGCGATGGATCGGAAAACTTGTGTTACTCACCGCCACCGATTTTCCAACTGGCGCACAGGTCTAGTTGTAAAACCGGTAGTGATGAATATCTGGTCTAGTGGTGGATTCAGGATTTTTCTTAGGTACATGCAGTACGTAAGGAAAGTATGAGGTACGTGCGGTCGCCATAGAAACGCAATTTTTTAAAGCAGTTCTACTGGGCAAAAATCATTCTTTTACTCCAGATGTATGAGCGATCGTTCGTACCACTTGCTGGCTGAATCCGCTAGAGATCTGGTCAATCGGAAAGTGATGCCACTATTTTACTATGTTTTTTTCATTAGGTTTAAAATCACATTGTTATTCTAACATTATAGTACTGGATGTCAGAGACTGAGTCGGGTCAAACTAATATGACTGGACCCATGTTCCTAGCCAAAATAAACTTGTATTAGTTGTTTTCTTTAACGTTATTTTATCTCTGTTTATTTTCATCGTTTCTTTATGTCTATGTTGCATACTCTAGTTTCTTTTTTCTTCTTATGTTTTTCTGTGTTATTTCTTTTTCTTTTCCCTATTTCATTTTTGTAGTTTGGCTCGAGTCATTGATACTACAGGTCGAAGACCTTTGCTAACTCTCACTTTTCGTGAATAAAACTAGTTCTAGGCTTATTCGAAATTTTTTTCTTGACTTGAATGAACTCCCAAAAAGTTTTTTGGTACCTATAAAAAAGAGGTGTAACTTTCGATTTTCGCAGAAAAACGCATGAAAAATTGAAATTTTTTTTGGTGACCCGAACGGGACCCAAAATATTTTTTTATTTGACCCAGATCCGACCCATTTCGGTCTCTGCTAGTTATTGGACTTCAATAAAGATGATGCTACACTTGTTTTAACAGTGTGTAGTCAGTTTATACCGCTGCTAAAAATAACGGGCAAGTGACGGTTAGAGAGTTACTTTCATAACTAAAGAATAATAGAAGACCTCATAAAATGTCAATAATTGTTATCTTGTTAGGATTCCTCTGTAACTTCGACAAAAATCTCTAAGTGGAACTTCTTAATACAGTATTATTGACCTGTTATACGTAGAATAAACGTGTAACGGGATTTCTCGCAATACTGATCAAGTATTTTGCGCAGCATAAAATATGTTTGGACGATGCTTTGACTCCCAAATAGTATTGCATAATTATTGAAAACTGTTTTAGACTAAAAATGTTTGCTCGAAATTCTTGTCGAGCTCTAGTTTATCGAAAATTACTGAATGAGTTACTCAAACGGAATCGTTATTTGTCTACAAATCAAAATTTGGTAAGAAATATAATTGACTCATACATTACTTAAACACATTCAACTGTTGAGTTTTTGTTGTAGGTTTCTTCGTTATACACTGGTCCACTAAGTTATATATCTTATTCATATACCAATCTACTGCAAACGACAATCAAGCGTAATTTCTCTTTATCGTCACTACTCAAGGCAGTAGTTACTGCGTCAAATATTGTACCATTTAAACTAGCCGATATTGGAGAAGGAATAAAAGAAGTTGAAATTAAAGAATGGTAAGTAAAATAAAGCCCTAATTTCGGAATTAGAAGATATTGTACTTAAAATAAGTATTAACGAAGTTTGCACTGGTTCTTTGTCCAAAACGAAAATTTATATTTTGAATTCTTGGTAAAAATATTAACTTATCATTTTAGGTATGTGAAAGTTGGAGATCATGTGAAACAATTTGATAAAATATGTGATGTTCAGAGTGATAAAGCCAATGTAACAATTACATGTCGGTATGACGGTCAAGTAATGAAACTTTATCATCAGATTAATGAAACGGCAAATGTTGGTGAACCATTGATCGACATACAACTCACTCAAGATGGTACACAACAATTACATCATACACGTAAGAAACAATTTTGTTTCTTGATCATTATGAACAACTTTTGTAGAAGTGACATAGCTCTCAAAGACATTATTTTTATTTTAGCTATTGTTCAAGATGATACTAGTGAAGATCGTTCTTCCTCAACATCAACGGGATTCACTCCAACACCGCAAGTACTTGCTACACCAGCAGTTCGACGATTAGCTAAGGATTTACAGGTGTAATAGATACGTTCTTATTCAAACTTATTGTTTGCTTATTTTTTTCTTAATTACAGATTTCGTTGAACGATGTGCAAGGTACAGGAAAAGACTATCGAATTTTAAAAGAAGATGTGCTGAATTTTGATAAAACAAAAGTAGGATTACCGTCAACTGGAACAACTACCGCTCCGCCAACAAGTAAATAGTTTATCTGTCACTTGGGAGTCATTAAAAGTAGATTATAAGAATTTTGTTGGTGTTTTTGAAAACTCCCTAGAAATGAGTACGAAAGCTGTTTTGTAATCCATCCATTCTGTAACTTTCTGAAAATATTTTTTCTTTTCAATTTTAGCTACTATTCAAACTCCGATGCCTATAATTCCTCCATCTCCTTCAACTGTTAAACAACCGATTGTGCAACCGCCAACACGTACTGTTGTGAGTCCCACTGCTACAGTTCAAACTCAACCGGCGAAAGAAGATCGTCATGAAACAATCAAAGGCATCAAAAAAATCATGGTTAAAACAATGACTCAAGCCAATACTATCCCACATTTTACTTATTGCGATGATTATGATATGACCGAATTAGTAAAATTACGAAAAAAACTAAAAAAATTATATCA
Source organism: Didymodactylos carnosus (assembly GCA_905250885.1). NCBI lineage: Eukaryota > Metazoa > Rotifera > Eurotatoria > Philodinida > Philodinidae > Didymodactylos > Didymodactylos carnosus. The sequence goes on along the minus strand of CAJNOQ010002748.1, from coordinate 15,414 downwards.
ACAAGAGAAGAAAACGTTAAAATTATCTTATATGCCATTTATTATTAAAGTATCACACACATTGTTGTTAATAAAAAAAAATTCTTTGTACTTTCACCGGTTTTCTTTTTACCTATTTAGGCTTGTTCTCTCGCACTAATGGAATATCCAATATTGAATGCACACGTCGATGCTAAATGTGAGACAATTACCTATAAGGTACGAACAATAGTCTGAATTTTTGCTCGTTTTTTACTTTTGTTCTATTTCTAGGCAGCACATAATATTGGAGTTGCAATGGATACACGTGATGGTTTACTTGTTCCAAATATTAAAAATGTGCAATTATTATCGATTCAGGATATTGCTTTGGAATTAACTAGACTACAGCAGCAAGGATATCAAGGAAAATTAACAAATGAGGATATGCAAGGTGGAACATTTTCGTTGTCAAATATTGGAGCTGTATGTGTCAATTTCTACTCTAAATTATAAATGAAGTTGCAATCTATTTTTATTTTTTTAGATCGGCGGAACATATGCTGTACCAATTTTAGTGATACCCGAAGTAGCTATTGGGGCACTAGGAAAAATCAGCGTAAGTAGCGTAGCTTATTCGTGATATTCGTGTCATCTCTTATCTCTCTGTTCTTTAGCTGAAACCGTGTGCACCCGAAAATTTAGATGACTCGTCTTCATCTAGTGACGATGATGAAGATTCTTACCCTGATGTTGAATTTCGTCACATGATGTCAATAAGTTGGTCAGCTGATCATCGTGTCATTGACGGTGCAACAATGGCAAGATTTTCGAATAAGTTAAAATCGTACTTAGAAAATCCCATGATGATGATGATTAACACTAAATAACGTAATGGTGAGTTAAATTTTTCATTATATTTGATATTCCATTGTTTTTTCCAGAGAATTATTTTTATTGTTGTTGATGTTTATTTACACTGTATTTTTACACACGTTTGCTTGTTTTTAGTATAGCCAAGTTAAGATATAAAACAGTGATTTTGTGTTATGACTGTGTTTGTTTTCTTATTCTTTTATATTATTAGAAAATATATAGTTGCTGATCATTTCTGTTGACTTCTACTTCCTTCAATTGTAAAAATGTTTGAACAGATGGACAATGATGTAAAAATGAAAGAGAACTAATTCTTGAACGTCTATAAGAAACGGAAAAAGTGTAAATCCCTCATTATAGAAAAAAAAAGGTACTCTTGCTCACAGTCGGACATAGGAAATGTAGTTCTAGATCAGCATGAAAAAGGTGAAATGCTTTGAATCTATTTATCTTGTAGATTTTGTTCTTGTTTATTTCAGATATAGAAGTTAAAAATGGATCTACATCTGTTTTGGATCTATTACTAAATGTGTTGTAATCAAGCATTCAATTATTCGGATGGCGGTGAAGTAGCGGTGTAACATTTTCGTCTTCATTCTAATATTTTTAACGTATCATGATCAAATTCCGATATTAATGTCAGTCAGTCATACTATTTGTTGTTAAATTTGTCTCATTAAGCTTAGTATATGATAATCAATATTTTCATTCTTGAAAAATTCGAAAAACGAGTTATTATATTATGTTATACATTTTCAAGATCTTCTAAACTGAAATAATTAATATTTTTTAACGTTCACTATGATAGTGTATTCAAAATCTTTACAACTAAACCTATTGAATTGATAATTAGTTAACAAAAACTTTTGCTAATAAACGGTGATGTAAAATAGACTCAATGGAATTTCAATAAACTTCAAATGGCTAGTACTGATTGGCGGTGTATAATGATGGACTGGAAATAAACAATTTATGTCAAATTCACAAGACAAAAAATTGACAAGTCTATTAGAAAACAATTATAGTCTTAAACAAACGAAGATGTTGTCTATATAAGTATTATACCCTCGTATGCGTAAAACTCATCCACCAGACTCATTCGTCCAGTCAAGTTGATATCGATGAGGCAGTCTTTATTAGGACTACGAACAAACTTTTGGAGGGTTGATACTGACGTTTTCAATTTGACGACGAACGAAACGTCCAGGTGATTCATATTCAATTTGACCTCATGATCAGTTTTTGTTGTATTATTAAAACATATGATAAAACAACTGGAACCGTTTTAAAAATCAATTCATTACTGATTGACAAAATATTTAACTAGAGCACGTATCAAATTAGATCTATGGAAAATGAAAATGGCGAGTCATACGTTAAAAAAATCATCACAATCTATGGGAAATTGAATAATGAACTTTATAAGTTTAAATATTTACAATGGATAAAAATAAACTTCATATTCGAAATTAAATGAATTATTTAGTCAAAAGAAAGCAATGAATTTAAAATACCAAGTCAAACAAGCAAATGGCTCTTGTCGGGTGAAAGTTTCATTTCTTTTATTCCGATAGATATTGTTGTATTGGAACACTCATCAATCGATATCCAGTATAATTAAATTAATTGATCGAACGAAAATTGAATATGGTTCAGTACAATCAACAAAACAACCATTAAGCTTGAACATATTTAATTTATTAAAACTTAACAAACTAACTCTTTATTTTCCTCTAACTACGAGAGTCCCTCCCTAACTTTTTGACTTTCTGTCCGGTTTTTGGTTATCATTTTCCATCATGGAAAAATGTTGTCCAACCTTTTCTTTTACGCAATGAGAGACTTGCCTAAGGGTCAAAACAATCCTTGTTACGCCATAAGTTAAAAAAAACTTGTTTTTTCGTTAATCACTCTTTCCGTCAAAATTTTAACTGTCTCTGCTGGCCAAAAAAACAATTGATATCCTTGATCGTATGGACTGATCAATTACAAATGGTGGTACGAACTGAATTTGGTTAAGGAACGTTAATGGTGAATCAAAATGAAAATTAATCAATTGCATTAGTTTTACAAGAAATACATGTTTTATACAAACTAACGTCTATCAATTCAAATGAACTTAATAAAAGAATAGTGCTTTGAATGTGAAAGAATTTTTATATTTTGCTTTGCTTATCTTCCGTCACATCTGTTTCTTAGAACTGAGACAAAGCCTAAGAAGTATTTTCTGTGATAGATTTTACACATGAAGAACAGTATAATGCTTAAGAGTTTCGTTCTCGGGTTCTTAGATATCTTCTTTCTTTTTCCTTGTTCATCCACCATAGTGAAAAACTAAATTTACAGATTTCTTCTTTAGTACTTTTAACAATCTGTTCGCAGAGGATGAATTTGTTGAGTCTGATAAAAAATACACAGCAGCTGACTTGTCTATACACTTTTCTTTGTTGTCTATTTTCATACTGAAATATTGGTGTTCATATTTCTCATTAATCAAATCTCTGATTCAAATATTTTTGAATTATATTTTTTTCTAAAATTTCAGTATTTATGTTTCAATGTCGTTAATCCGTTACTTTAATTAAAATCCATAGTTATTGTTTCTATTAAAGGTTTTTTTCTCTATACATCCCGAATACGATGGAAGAGATTGTATGATTAAACAGAATGAAGACATATATAGGCATATGTGCTTTATTTCTAGTGCTGACTGGTATTTTCTTGTATGAAAAATCACATGGCAAAAAGCAGAGAAAAAAGAGTGATAAGATGAAATAAGCATTTTCGTTCGCTTACATATTTTCCCCTATAGATAAATTCAAATTGATTAATATACCAGTGCTCCTAAATATTCAGTTTTGAACGGCATTCTAGACACTGGTATTTCAAAATGGGCAACAAAACAAATTCGATCTGAAAACTGTCTGATATTTTTGTTGAAAAGTAATATATTAGTGATATATTCGTTATATTAGCAATATATTCGTCCAAAGCTCTTAAGGCTAGATCTTAACCTCTAAAAAATATGCTAGCAAGCATTAAAACTCGGTGAATTATGTTCAGTTTCTGAGATCATACCTATCTTATAGTGTCACCAGCGTAAATATTAAGCATATTTTTTAGTTTAGATAATAGTTTTTATTTGTTTCTGTTCAATTATTCTCACAAAAACTATGTAAATTCCGTTTTTATTAATATTTTTTTCTATTTTTTTAATATAAGTTATGGTTGACATATTTAAATCTGCTTTCGATGCATTTGGTTCACGTTTTAATTCTGCACCGAAAAGCGATTTTACCGGACAAATTGTGGATGTTGGTACAATTCGATTACGAATTGGAAATCAAATCGCCGAAGGAGGCTATGCACTTGTATTTCTAGCTTATGATATCAAAACAAATAAGGAATATGCACTTAAAGTAAGACAACATTTGCCTTGACTAGATATGCACCGGTTATAGCCGATAAATTTCATCTTTTGTCTAAAACGAATTGCATGAAAAGTACGCATATTAAAATTGTTCTGACAACTGAGTTTTGTAGAGCAAACATAGAAAAATGTTTACTCGGCAAAACTCAGTTATTAGAAAAATTATAGAAAATTTTTTTTTAGCGAAAATAGCGCATAATTTCAATCGGTTATAACCACCGGTAAATGCCTAGTCTTGGCTAAACAACGTATACAATCATATTCATCTTGTGTTTTTGTTTAGCGTTTATTTGCCGCCGATGATGCTGCGAATAAAGTAATTGCACAAGAAATTGCATTTTTGGTATGTTTTACTTAATATGATTAACTATTTTCGTCAAATTAATGCAGAATTATTTCTCTAGCAAAAATTAAAAGGTCATCCAAATATCGTTGGTTATGTAGCTGCTGCCTCTAATCAAGATACTACATTGCGACGAACAGAATATTTACTTTTGACTGAATACTGTTCAGGTTAGTAGAGAAGAAAAAAAAGAGCGCCTGCTTCAGTATTTCATGAGATGTCTCTTTTATAACTAGGCGGTCGATTATATGAACGTACCGTAAATCGTCAAAAACCATTTGATCCAGAACAGGTGATTCAAATATTTTATCAAATAGCGCGAGCCGTACAACATATGCATCAACAATCACCACCGATTATTCATAGAGATTTAAAAGTAAATATAACATTTTTCTTTTTTATCTACTACATTTATATGCATAAATTTTTGTACAGGTTGAAAATTGTTTAATATCGGCATCTGGTTTCATTCAACTATGTGATTTTGGCTCAGCTACAACAAAAACGTATCAACCTGATGAAACATGGTCTACAAAGAAACGTGAATATGTTGAAGATGAAATGACAAAAGTAACAACGCCAATGTATCGTGCACCAGAAATGTTAGACACTTATTCAAATTATCCTATCAATGAACAAGTCGACATTTGGGTAAGAAATTTTGATTATATATAAGAATTTTTATACTATTTATTATTTTACTCTAGGCATTAGGTTGTTTATTGTACTACATTTGTTACATTCAACATCCATTTGAAGATTCAGCAAAATTAAGAATATTGAATGCTAAATACACAATACCGGCGACAGATACAAAATATATCGTGTTACATGATCTGATAAAAATGATGTTACAAATTGATCCAAGACAACGTCCAACAATTCAACAGCTCGTTGAGTCTATAGAAGATTTGGCTATTGGTAACGATATTGGACTGAATGAACCGTTGAAATTTTTATTTATTATGACGAACGAATCAGTTTCAGCAACATCACAAGCCCTACCTCAACATTATTCGAGTAATTCATGTAAGAGTAACAATAGTATAAGGGAAACTCTACTTGATTTCTTCCGCATGAAAATATTTCAAAATAATTGCGAATATATCATTACATTATTTTCATTTTAGTAATTTATTCTTGTATCGCATTCTATTGAAATCAGTTCTCTGATTTGCTTAACTCATATCCTTATCTTATCTAAATAAATTATCTGATAACAAAATGAGTTGTTTGAGATGTTTCAAAAACAAATTTAACCATATGGTTTACTATGTATAGTAAAATTCTACTATGTCACAGAAATAATATTTCAGAAAGGGGTACAATGCGAAAGCATTTCTTTTCAAAACTTTAAGAACAAACTGTAGAGACTTATCTGACCAGTTCAAATATATTAACATTCTTTGACTTTTTTACGTTTGACGATATAATAATGAAGAATTTTTAAATAAACTAATGATAAGAACACGCAAAAGAAGGTGTCAAGAGACGACACGGTGTAATCAAAAGGCCAGACTAACAAAGTATTCTTTCATCATTCTTCATTCATTCATTCATTCAATATTATACTAAAAGATATGTAAAAAAAGGAAAATTATGTCGACTAGTGGTAAGCAAATGTGCGATCTGAGATGATCGCAAGAATCGAATGGTTATCAGGTTTTGTTTAGCTTAATAACATGCATCTTTCTTGGTTTTAGTTGCATCAAATGTTTTTTCATCGTCTGCTGTTATCAACAGTTCGCCATCGTCCGTATCTTCAAATCAAAAAACTACTTCCTCTCCTCCATCTGCATCTTCTATTCAAACTCAAGCTCCAAATCAATTATTATCATCGTTAAAAGGAACTGGAAAGTCATGGATGAAAAATTTACTTGATACATCATCAAAAGTTATTACTGACGTGAAACAGTAAATAATTAACTATCTTATTGCTAAACATATCGCAGATGTTTGTGTTTTACCTTCTAGGTCATTAGCCACTAATGCACAAACGACTCGTGCCGGTGGTCAATTTGAAGTTGATCTTAGTTATATAACATCACGTCTAATTGGTATAATCCTTCTTTATTGCATCTAATGCTCATAATATTCTTATTCTGTTATTTCTCTCTAGTAATGGCCACCCCTCGTGAGACTGTTGATTTAGCTGGCAAACAATCGGTTGAATTAATTCGTGATTTTCTCGATACAAAACATCAGGAAAATTATCGACTTTATTCTGTAGAAAAACGTCGAGTTAGCTACAGAAAAGAAGTATTTCACGATAGAGTTGTCGAATATACATGTTTTGACGATAAATTGAGTCCAAAACTATCGGATTTAATCAAGTTCTGCTATCATGTAACCAATTATCTCTTAGAATTTCAATCAAATGTAGTCGTATTACATTGCGCTGTAAGTAGATATATTTTTGTTACCTATCTTTTATGTATGCTTTGTTGTTTTTATTCAAGGATGGTCGTAACCAATCTGCACTATGTTCATGTGCTTTACTGGCGTATCATGGAGTATTTTCAACGGTTGATCAATGTGTAAGATATTTTGAAACAAAAAGATGTGCACATCCAATGTTATCGTATTCACAAAAAAGGTTGTGAAAAACAACTCATTGGAGAATATTTTCTAACTTTATTGTTATTTGATTTAGATATATCCAGTATTTTTGTGATTTGTCACACGGTATTATCGAACGACCACATTTATTAGATATCAATTTAAAAACAATTAATCTATCACCTGTACCAACGTTCAATAGGGAAAGGTAATTTAAGAAACTTCAGCTCATGAATTGGAGCAGTGTATATTACTTTTGCGTTAGAAATGGTTGTCGTCCGTACGTTGATATTTATAATACTGAACAAAAGAAAATCTTTTCTACATATCAAGATCCAAGTCGAATAAGGTATGTACTGTACAAGTTACTTGTCACCTCCGTTTTAATTATCTTTCCTTTTAGATTATTTTCCACCACGGACGGTGTTTGTTTATTACCAATTGGTTTTACATTTAATGGTGACATTTCCATTCATATATCACATGCACCAGTGGGGATATCACTATCAGCACATGTAAATATCAAATTCATGGTTGTTATTAATTATTATTAATTGATTTATACCATTTATTTATAGGATGGTGGTATTCGTATATGTGAATTATCTTTGAATTCTAATTTTTGTTCATCGAATCATGCTGAACTATCATATTCAAGGTTAGTTATTTGTTATACTTGTTTTCGTGCATTCTATTCAAGACTCTCGCACACATTTCTAGATATGAATTAGATGGTTGTGATGCGACCGAGAAATATCCGCCATCATTTCGTGTTTCCTTAGATACATTAGGGGTGAAAAAACAGCAGCAGACAGAACAACAAGATCAACAACTTCAAGAGTATTTAGGGACTACATATAAAAAACCCAATTGTTTATTTCAAGATAGAAATGAATACCAACAAACGATCGATGACTACGGTAGGCGGAGATTTTTTTTTTATTTTGTATTCTGTGATGCGATATTTCAATGCTCTACTTCAGGTGATTCACATCCTGCGCACATACCTAATGATGAGAGTACTAGTCAAGTTATTTACCGTTCTCCAAAATTAAACATAAATGAGGAACCATCTTCTCCACACAGCAACAAAGGTTCACCGACAATAACACAACAAGTACGCGCATCGGTCTCACCCCAATCGCCAGGTTCTTTTGTTAATCCTCGACATAGTGCACAGCCATCAACACCTAGCGAAATATCAGGCAGCAGTGGTATTGCCCAACGGCCAAAATCAGCACAAATTCACTCATCAACAATGACCAATCCATTTCAAACAATGAATACTATAGGTAAAACATATATTCACTTAAACAGAGTTCAGTTCCTGTAATAAAAGTTTTTAACTGAAAAAAATTAATTTGATTAAAAATATACACTGTAGTCGTTTTGATACAAAAATGGATAATTTAAATTTTCAGCTAATAATGGACATGCGTTACTTTTATAAACGCATGTGGTTGGCTTTAGAAACGTTTCAGAAAGCAAGACAGGAATTAAGAGTTGTGTAACTCTAACAAATATCGAACAATTCATTAATGAATTTTTTCTATTTTAATTCAAGAACAAAAACCACTATTTGAGCCGGCTGTTGGCACCTTGCTGGATTTCGATCAACCTGCATCTCAACCACTACCATCATCTGTCGAAAATGAAACGATTTCACCATCTATATTTCCCGCAGCAGAGTTAGTAGAATCACAACACAAACAAGATATTTTTGAACGCTCAGTATCATCAACGGTCTCTGAATCAACAACGTCAGATGATGGTTTCGATATATTTACTCTTAGCACTAGTTCTACAACATCATTACCCCCAATACAATCCGAACAAGTTCAAAATGAACTACTTGGTTTCGATTTTAGGTAATCTTTTCTTTAAAGCCTGTTCTAGTCAAATATTTCCTTTAGTTTTAGTGGATTTAGTGGTAGTGGTGAAAAATTATCCACACCAAATACGCCAACAAATCAAAGACGCAATATTAATCGTGTCCCATCACCCATGAATGTACCATTTGCATCTGCCTCACTTCAGCAACCAACATTAAGTCGTAATGCTTCTTCAACAAATTCATTTTCAACTTTGCGAACAACACAAGAAACGGCAAATCAGCAACAACGCTCATCTTCAAATCAACAAATCAACCTTGATATATATGATCCATTTGCTTTCTTGAATATAACACAGTCACAAGCAAAAACAGCTAGTCAAGATAATATGTTCTCACAGCAACAACAACAACAAACAAAACCGCAAATGACAACGGGTATAGGAAATTTTTTGTTTATTCATTGAATTCTTGGAGCATTTTGTTGCTAATGTTTAGGTATAACAACAGCTAAATCACAGCAACCACCAACTCCGGTAAGTGCCGAAATACGCGGTCCAAATTATAATATCAATATGACGAATACATCAGCACATCAGAGTAAGCTTGTTGTTTACTTAGTAGTTGATATCTCAGCTGTGTTTGTTCCTTGTAGATGTTAATAAATCATCTGCTCCACCATCTCGTCCTCAACAATCCACGAATATAGATGACCTTGTTAAAGGTTTGGGTGGTAAAGATTTTGGCGCAAAAAGTACTGTAGCAAGTATTAAAGAATTAAGAAACGTTGATTTAACAAAAAATATTGATCCAACAGTATTAAGAGTAAGTAACCAAAACTGTCCAATATTGAGTCGAAATCATGACAATGGTTTATAGGTTCGTGAGTGGACAGAAGGTAAAAAGAAGAATATTCGTGCACTACTGTGTTCACTGAAAGATGTCGTATGGGAAGATTGTAAATGGCAAGGATGTCAAATGCATGAGTTATTAACGCCAGATCAAGTCAAAAAAGTTTATAGAAAAGCCGTTATCTATATACATCCGGATAAGGTAATGATCATGAACGTTTAGAAATCTTGTTCGGTTGTATCTGTTTGTCATTATAGTTGCAAGATGATCCAAATAAAGATTTAGCTCGTATGATATTTGTTGAACTAAATGAAGCATGGGCTCAATTTGAACAAGAAGGACAAAAGTCATTATTATCTTGAAACAGCTAATCGTCAATTATCGTGATAAATATACTAGAGCGATTTCTTTCCAGAATAACGATTTGCGATTGTACATTCCTGGTCATCATTCCACAAGTCAGAATAATAGATGAATGATCGATCTCTCTTTCTCTCTTTCTCTCTCTCTCTCTCTGTATTGTGCAATTAGTTTTCAATGTCAAGTTTATACTTCATATGCAAAAATGACCCTTCATATTGTACCATGTGCTTAGTTTTCTCACTATTTTTATTTGTTTGTTGTAATTTTCTGACCCAAGTCTTTATCCATTATGTATTTATTTCAAGAATAATATTTTTTCCATTACAGTGCGCCGTATATATCTATACAGTTCGTGTTTAATGAATAAATAATATAAAGAAAAACAGTTTGTATAGTATATGATTAAAATCTTAGATTAGTGATGAATGGTGGTCATGGTTCGACTTAATCAGAGCTGTACAAGTCAATCATTTTCAATTCATATTCAAGTTATGACACAACTGTCTGCCGCTTTACATGCTTTTCTCTCAAACTTGATTAGATTTCTTCTGCCACGATTATCTAAAAAGTCATCACAAAAAACGAGATCAAATGTGGAAACGAACAATTCATGATTCACAAAAAACCTTGCTTTAGAAAATATTGATCAAATTTTAACATGTGTACGAGAATTAGTTCAGTTATTGATTTTCTGACTTTTTTCCTTTCTGCGAAAAAGCAGAAAAATTGAGAACGCTAATGAGAAAAGTGTTTCGATCTGTCCTCAATGAATCAACGTCATTCAGGGACCGAATAATTAAGTTAATTTAGTATACAAATTTTGTTGGATGATTCACCATGTAAGGTTGTTAGATTTGCAACGATCATAGGGATTGTGCCTTCTTTTAAGACTCCGTCAGAAAACGCATATCGGTAACCGTAAGTCCGATCTAAATGAAAACATTCAAACAATGTAGGCCTGATGATTGTACACTTTCGATAAATTTTGGAGTTACCATCTATGACCGTTTCGAAGATATCGCTTGATAACGAATCATGTGAATCTGTTCGTAGCTGCAAAATTTCTCGGTAATCAAACGTTGTGGAGAGCTACGGATAATTCTTTATTGAAAAAAGGCATAGTTTTTCAAGGCTTTCAGAAAATTTTTCAAAAACTGTTCGAGAAACTTCTTAGATTATTATAGATTTAATGTCAGACACTTTCGGCTATCTGATCATGTACTTAGTTCAATATCGACTTTTTACAAAAAAGGTTCTATTTCTGACGGAGAAGTGGGAGTAGTCTTTAAAAAGAAAAAGTTAGTAATGATGGTAAAGGTGAAAAATGTTCGAATAGGTCATTAGAGTACTGCGCGAGTTGGACTCATCAAACTCAAACTCCAACACTCGACAATTAGTTAAAAGTTTGGGCTTTTTTGACGTAAAAAGTCCAAAAATGCTTATAGAATTGCTGTTTCCTGTTTGTTTTCTAAAAATATGCTGCAAATAAATATACTAAATGCAATTGTCTATAACGGTGATTCTACAAAGACAGCTGAAGGACTTCGCCAAGCTGATCAAGTATTTAGTTATTAACATGGACTTCGCCAATCAAAAGATGGTGCAACACAAGTTATTTTTCTTATAAGTAATGGAGAAAGTAATAATCTAGGTGAAACCATTCAGATTACATCAGCGTTAAAACAACGTGGTATACACATTGTTAGTGTTGGTGATAATCTTGATTTAGATGAATTACATGCTGTTTGTACAGAACCGTATATAGAAAATTATCTTCCAATAACAGCTTATGAGCTTTAGAACAGAAGATAAAGCACTTCACATCAGAGTCATGCACAGAACCAGTTGTAACTAGTTCAATCAATACAACAATTTCAAGTGAATGTAGTAACGATAAATATAAATTTATTAAAGTAAAAATAAAAGTTGATAAATTGTGAAGGAGCAGTTTGAATAAGAAATTTTCTAAAGAAGTATAATACTGCTACAAAGTGCATGTTTAAGAAACTCTAAAACTTTAAGTCTTGGACTTACGGTGTTTTATTCGAATCACCATTTTCAAGAGTGACATAAGAGATGTATTGTACAGATCAGAGATCGATACGGGCCGAAAAGTTTTTGCCCGGCCCGATGATAAAAGTTTCCGGACCAAGCCTGGCTCTGCCCGACCAAACGTGGAATTTATCTGGCCCGGTCGAACCAATCCTGGAACTTTCCTGGTCCAGCCCTGCCCGGCTCGATCACTTTTCAAAATTTTCTTGTCCCAGACATGATTTTTTTCTTGCATCTGTAATGCTTTTGCTGGCTAAGTGGTGTAAATGTATTTCTCAGGCTAATATTAATATCTGTATGCTTTCTTGGTTTTCATTTTTCAACCTTTAAAAGCATTACCTAAACTAAGTCATTAGATGCCGCGAAACAATGATAATACTCTTTCTCGGTACTGGGTATACGCGTAAATTACAAATCCACGCATGCTTAAAAAATTTTGAGTTCGACTCTACCCGATCATTCTATAAAATTTTATGACCCGTGCTGATCTCTGGTACAGATATCTATAAGTAAAAATAAAGAACAGAAAAGGCAAAATGATGTAAAAAAATTCTTCAGATTGTTTAAAGGAAAAGAATAATACCATGTGACTGCGCAATCATATGGTATCATATGGTAAAAAAATAAATAAAAATAATAAAGTGCTATGAGCCACTGATTAAGAGGGTCCACGTAAATATAGAATTCTTGTCCTCTCCATTATTCTCTCTACTAAGTCCAAACCGAATTTATTTTCTATTGTACAATACCGAGAACATGACGAAATATATCAAGGAATCGGCTAATCTTCAAGATATGCTTAAATCAGTGAGAAATTAGCGTTTATCTACTTCTGGTTTCATACTTTTTTCTCCGTAAGAAGCCTTTTTATTGGATTAATTAAACAAACTAAATCATTACATATCATTATTATTTATTGTAGTTTATCATTTATTGAGTTATTAAATGAAGAAGATGATTACTTTGCAAGGAAATAAAGGTTGTCGATACCAATAAGCCAAATATTAAAAATTTTAAAACTATGAAAAGTATGAACGATGATGCATAATGTGTAATTAGAAACGTATGCTATTCATAGAGTTTACACACTTGAAACATGAAAGATAATCTTAACATCTATAAGTACAGTCGATAACGATGGGAAAAGCTACAAAAGCACTCTTTTTAAAACATCACCAAAACTTGATTAGAATTAGCCACAATGATTAAAAGCATCGAATAACAAAGAGAAATCTGACTGAATTCAACTTTCACTCCTATTTCCTTTTGCAGATGTTTTCTCCCACACGTAAGAGGATATCCCTTCTACCTACAGGGCTAAAAGCGAAGAAAAAACGGTTAAAATTACTGTATACATAACTCCACTAAAGCTTATCCAACCCGCGAGTTATTGCAACCCCAGATCCTTGGAGGTGTTCTCTACAAACTGACAAAATTTGAGGGTATGTTTAGGGGGAGAGGAAACACCCCCTTAAGCTAACTTTTTTTCAAAAAAGAGAAAAAAAAAATTTTCTTTAGTCTATAACATATACGTTGTGTTAACACATGCTCCATAGATTCAGGTTTTGTATTAGATGCATCTGATAGTATAGGATAAATTTAGATAGACAACTTTGATTTTTCAAGCAAAATTTGTCGAAAAATTCGAAAAAGATTTGATTTTTGTCTAAGAATTCCGAAACAAAGATTATTCAATGCAGGTGTTAACACTGATTCGAAATATGACGTTGACTTTGAGAAAAAATTGAAATTTGATACTTGCGGACGTACGCGATCCACGGACAATAATGAATATACATCGTGTACGCGGAGAAGCTAATGTGGACAAGCTAACGCAGACAAGTGAAATGATGACTAAGTATACATTAGCGCACTCCCAAGCACACATCTTAATCCAATTAAAAGAAATCAATGAAAACGTACACACTCGAGGCATGGATTTCATACAGCCCCATCTTAGTCTTTCAGGTTTGAATGGAGGAGTTGCACTTTAGACGCAACGTTTGCGCTGATTTTTTAACTGGAAAGAAAGATTAACCACTAGTACACTTTTTCATTCATTTATTTTCTCTCCTTTACTTTGTTTGTTAAATGTTATAATTGTGACAAGGTTTGTGTCTTGGTAATGATATGTGAAATATCGAAACGTCGACATATTTAACTAAATAAATAATCAATTATCACTACGGTTACACTACGCAAATAATCACGATTATAAAGATAATTGCGATTAAACATTTTCTAGTGTAACCGCAATTTTTTTGGATCATGATTAACGATATTTAATCACGATGAACAAAATTGTGTGTAACCGCACTAATGACGATTAAAAAAGATAATCGTGATTTAACTCGTACCCATTACTATAAATGCTCAGTGTGTAGGAGAGAATTCATTTTTGTGTTGACAAGGTTAAAGTGAATACAGTAACACTTTTTAATCTGATCAATAGATTTGTTGACACCGACTGCTAATAAACCCTTCTTATACTTTTTTCCCGGTGTCACGATTCCGAAGTCTAGCCATTTCATTCGATATCTTTTCATCTTTTAACAAATTTAGCAACAAGTTTGTTTCTTCCTCAGATTACCACGATCTTTTCTCCTTCGTTTTATTCTTGTAACTCTGCGTAGTCATTTTTAATAGAAAAATTATTATTAAAAAAATTATTATTATAAAATTGTTAATTAATTATTTATTAATCTGTAAAAGAGTATAGTAATGCCAGAAAAATTCTTCAGTAGGCAAAACAATGTTCAGCTGATTAGTTATTGCAGTTGAGCAGTCATGTGTAAGCGCCGCTATCATGATCCATTTTTCGATAGAGACGCTTAAAATTACTCACGATTAAAGATAATCATCTTCCGAGCATGATTATCTTTACTCATGATTTTCCAAATAATCGTGAGTAAAGTAGCGGTTACACTACTAGTTTAATCACGATTAGTAACCACGATTAAAAATAATCGTGATTATTTGCGTAGTGTAACCGTAGTGCATGTTGTACAAATTAAAAGCTACTGTTAACCCTTTGGCTCCCGGTGACGTATAAATACGTCTAGTTGCAATTATTGCATGATCATAATAGCTAGAATAAATTTGAAAAAAGATTTGAATAGCTGAAAGAATTTCCGATCTCAGGTGGTGTAT
>CAJNOQ010002747.1:0-22837 GCA_905250885.1 Didymodactylos carnosus | reverse complement strand
TGGGAAGTTACTAGAATAAACGCGAATTTCATAGCGAAGGAATCTTTCTTTTGGATAAAACGATAAAATTTGTTCTTTTTTCTCCATTTCTTGCTATATCTCTCTCTATAGTGTGCATAGAAAGAAAGAAAACATCAAGTCAAGTATAGTACAGAAAAGAATACATGTTCATTCTGTTATACGATAGTTCCATATTCTTTTTTTCAGGCATATTGAATAATTCTGTTCTCAATTTTCTCTCCAATCAAATTACCGGTGAATAAATTCACCGATGCGAATTTTGACGGCTGCCCTAAGTTGTGACCAATGCTCCAAAAATGTGAAAAAACCGGCCACCAGAGTAGATTGGTGATCTAAAAGATGAAACTGCGGCGTCCATTTTCCACTTAACAGCTTTGATGCAGCAATACATTAATGTTCAACACTGGCATGTTCCTCACGTCCTTCTGTATGGGGGTGGGGTGGGTGAGGGAAGGGGCAATCTCGATTCTAAATTTATATTCCTCCTATTACAATAGTAGTATACGTCAGAGTATCGGAAAAAGATATAGAAGAAAGATCATTAATTTGGAAAGATTTAATAACAGGATTGTATGGGAAGATAAATTACAGTCAGAGCGGAATAAAAACTGTCAAGTTTTGAAACAAAGATAAATGTTATTGGATTACCATTAATTTTAATATTATTCTTGTCATTAATTATTGTTGCTGAACTTAATGATATTAAATCCATTCGATACAGAACAAAGATTATGTTCATATTGCTGTTCATTTTCTCTGACTTCAGAATAAATATCCTTGAGACTTGTTGATTATATTGATCTAAAACTTATTTTTAAGTATTGTAAACTGTATGAAATTGGCTCATAATTCTTACCGTTTTAGTAGATATAGATGATAACTTTTGTTGGCTACTAATATCAGTCTCACTATTACTTTTACTTCCTGATGTTATTATTGATAGAAATTGTGCTTGGGTTAAAAAAAAAGTATTGATTAACGTCTATTTTAATGATTATTATGTTAGCTTGTCAATCAGAACAAGTTTACCAGATTCGAAACAAGCAGGTATCAGATGAAACCGACGTCCGACCTACATTTCAGTGAAATCCGAAAATGAGAATTTTTCGACACGAGAAATTTTGGAGAAAAATCCAAGTCGACATTTTGAAAAACTACATACTCCATTTCGTTTAGAATTCGATGCTGATTCGAAATATATACATGTATGCCGATAAAAAGAGCATAAGATGTTTAATAATCTAAACTCAGTGCGACTGTCGGATACTAATGAAATTCCGTAACGCAGTATTTTAGATAATCCACACCAAAATTAGATCAAACTACAATAAAAATTAGGGTATTCGATAGAGTTCGCCGAGTTCTCTCTAATTATGTTGCTTTTGTTTCGAAAATTGCCGACATAAGCGAGCAAAACACACTGTGAGTAAATTTCGTTACCTCGTTAAATATCATTATCTTGCTGCAGGATTATTCAAACGTTGTGTGAAGGTCGAATTCTGAAAGAGCACGTCGTTTGTTATCGATTGATATCAAATTCGACTGAATGATCTTTTTTTCTCTTGTCGAAGCACATGTATAGACCACTTTTTTCATTCTCCAAGAACAGATGCAGATCATTTTTCTCTTATGGCAAAGCATAGATACATATAAACTATTTTTTCTTTTAGCGAAGAACATAAGGATAAAAGAAAGAGAAAAACAAGGTCAAAGAAATAATAAAAAGTGACATTTATATCAGTTTAACATATAGATGGATAGAATGAAAGAAAAGAATAGAAAATCGACGAATATGGAACAGAGTCACGGGGTAATAATCAGATAACATGAACAATGAATAATAATAGTTATTAATGGTCCAAGTTATTTATAAACTAAGAAAAACTTGCAAAAGCAACTTGTTTTTATAATCATACATGGTTGAATAGAGCTCGTTGAAAATATCAAAAATATATCATTTTTAATTTTTTTGATCATGGTTTAGGGGAGAAATCTTTAAAATACAAGTTAATGGTTACAAAGCGAAAAGTCGACCAAATTTGAGAAAATTTAAGATCTAACCTGTTTAAACTAGTTTCTGAAACTATTTTATTTGGATTTAGCATAAAAAACAAAGTACTTCTATGTCGGTTCGAGTGAATTTAACCTCCGTTCTTTCCCTTAGCAAGCTCAACCAAGACCCACTAGAGGCATAGTGACACAAAGTCGACATTACTTGGAAAAATCTGAATTCTGCAATTTTATCCATTAGAACTCAACTTTTAAGCAAAAACAAAAGTATGATATTCAAAATTAGCGTCAGAAATCGAGCCGAATGATGCACCTTTTTTATCCTATTCGATTACTTTAATTTTTTCTGAATTTTCACGCCGAGTAATTGATGTATTTTTCATCAGAATGAGTTTGAGACTTCGCTTGAGACCTCCAGTTACTTCTTGATCAGCTCTGCAACCATTGTATTGCTTGCAGCCTACATTTCGAAGTATGATACTGCTGACAGGCGAGATACCAGTCTGAACTTAGATGGCCTTATAGTTAATTATTAAAAGAATTTTTTCGCCGAAGTCATTAACCATTTTCAAGTTCGTTAGTTCTCACAGATGTTTGTAGGTTAAAACGACTTTTGAAATTCGGCAATTTTTCATGAATTCCATGTCGAAAATACCAGAAGCAATCAAATCGAAAGTGATTACCGAATTTGTTGAAAAAAAATCTTTTAACATAGATGGCCAAGTGCAGACTTTATTCGGCGAGTCATTTTACTGTTAGAAGTATATTCGAAGGTTCAGGGGATAGATAGTGAGTTGCGTAATATTCTGATCTTCTGACTTTCTGACTTTCTCAGTTTGTGACTTTCCGATCTTCTGACTTTCTGACTTTCTCAGTTTGTGACTTTCTGATCTTCTGACTTTCTCAGTTTCTGACTTTCTGATCTTCTGACTTTCTGACTTTCTGAGTTTGTGACTTTCTGACTGTCTGAGTTTGTGACTTTCTGATCTTCTGACTTTCTGACTTTCTGATTATGTGTGCGTGAAGGTATCATCTAACTTATTATTAAAGGCTTGTGCCCGTAGGACATGATCGATACATTATGATTTTTGTTTGTTCTTTGACTGTATGATTTTATATCCATTAGTTTCGTTTCGACTGGTGTTTTTCGGCCGTATATTTTTTTATTGAGGGGGAAAGAACAAATAAAATTGTTATACTTTAACAATTTTATATATATCGTTAACAAAAGGTTATAATTCTAATACGTTGTTTTGTCTTTTGCTTATTATAGTTTAGTCGAGTTAGTATGTACGAACGGTCTGATATTAACAAACGTTTTTCTATCCCTTTTTTACAATCATTTTTGTTGAACGAATTTAAAGTAAAAGCACTTGAAATTTGATACGAGAAAATCAGAAAGTCCGAAGATCAGAAAGTCACAAACCCAGAAAGTCAGAAGATCAGAAAGTCAGAAGATCAGAAAGTCAGAAGATCAGAAAGTCAGAAGATCAGAAAGTCACAAACTCAGAAAGTCAGAAGATCAGAAAGTCAGAAGATCAGAAAGTCAGAAGATCAGAAAGTCAGAAGATCAGAAAGTCACAAACTCAGAAAGTCAGAAGATCAGAAAGTCACAAACTCAGAGGATCAGAAAGTCAGAAGATCAGAAAGTCACAAACTCAGAGGATCAGAAAGTCATACGATTAGAATATGATATAGTCAAAGGATATGGAGACGAATGGGTGAATAGCTAGCTGATAGAAAGCAGAAGATCAGGATATGAAACTGCATTACAAGCACCGTAGCGAAATGACGTTTTCGCATCGTGAGGATGAGACGCCGCATAAAATGATTTAACTCGCGGAATAACTTTCAGGTTTGGACAGCTCTCTCTTTTAAACATTAACTATAAGCCCAACTTAGTTCAGATTAGTGCCTCATTTGTTAAGCTATTTTCAGTCAGTCGATCGACTTCGAGTGGGGCTTGTGATCGTAGTTTTCGAAACTGCATCTCTAGTCAAAATTTTGTTGAAAATGTTTTCGTTACAGCCGTATTTTCAAACAGCCTGGGACTTCTGACCAACAGTCTAATTCGAAGTCGGATCGAAAAAAAGCGTTTTGGTTATGCGGGGGAAAACTTTGTATATACCGTTTATTCACGTCATCTGTGGTAGATAATCATAAGGAGAATGACAGCCTCGAGTATTATGTGTATATCTCTGACCTTGACAAAAACATCTCAACACGCACCGAACGAAAAGAGAAACCCCACACGCGCCTACTAACAAGAGAAAAAAAACAGCATACACAAAGTTTCATGGCATATTAGAACGAATGAAACGTTTGCTTAAGGGTCCCTCCCTCAGAAATGGTGATTTTCGGTCAAAAAATCGGTTCTGAGATACGCACATGGAAAGATAGCGTGAAGTGTCTACTTCCAGAATCTGTATTGCTTTTGGTTACAAAACTGGTTTTTCGGGGATTTTGAACAAGTTTTCTAAGAGCCTCGAAAAAACGGGTCTTCAAATAATGTTTTTTTCCTGGATACTTATGCAATTAAAATTTTTCTGAAAAACAGCTTTGTAGAGCAAATTTTTCTGATCAAAATAACGCGCTTAGAAGCGACACTTTAATAAGCGTTTCAACGGCCATTGTAACGTCGTTCGAAAACGTGCTCAACAAAAACGCCAGAAAACGGTTAATTTAGCGATCGCTGACAAACTCGTTGTCAAAGAATGGATGATTTTAAACTTTTGAACGACAAAAAACGCGTTTTAAGCAGCTCTATTAACGATCGTTCGCTAACGTGGTCGGAAAAAACGCGTTTTTCGTGCAATTTCTAAGAATTTTTTTCGCCTGAGTGGATACACACAGAACGACAACATGTCTACAAAATTACAGCTCACCATTCGACGAGAAATCAGAGTCGATTTTTTAAGCTTGTTTTGATGTGAAATTTGCTTAAACTACAGCAATCTCATACCAACACAAATATGTGATTCGTTACCAAATGCCATTGCTTGTCTAAATGTCGTTGGATATAAAAATATTGTGGATCATGTGCGATATCAAATTAATAAATTTCCATGTTTGAGTCACATATGACTATTTATTTAATCAGAATCGTATGTTAACATTTTTGAATCAAAACGTGGTGCACTGGCTTTTCTTTCTTATCATTATCTCGTCGATCTCAAAAGAAAGAGAAAAAACATATAGACTGTTTTCTTTCCGTAAAGTAATAAAACACGTTTTTTCTCTTTTTGTTTAATAGAAGAGAATATACGAATGTATTATCAGAATATATTGTGTAAAGGACAAAATGACGAAAACAAATGAGTTATGGGAGTATGCCCGTCCCATTTACGAGAAAATCATTTCTCATCCGTTTAACCAAGAACTAATGAATGGTACTTTGGACATGGAAAAATTTAAATTTTACATTATGCAAGATGCTTTATATCTCGTCGATTTCGGACGAGCACTGAGCATACTGGCCGGTCGATGTTCAGAGCCGAAACTGATCAGATTACTTTTGTCATTTGCAACTGGTATTGAATCGGTCGAAGAGTTGTTGCATGAAAAGTATTTCAAGCTATTCAATATTCAACAGCGAACAATGGAACAATCACCCTCATGTCTCGCTTATACTCAATTTCTTCTGGCAAAAGTATCGCTGGGTAGTATTGAAGAAGCGTGGGCTGCTCTTTTACCGTGTTTCTGGATTTATCGTGAAGTTGGAAAATACATTTATCAGCAGGCAAACACTTCCAACAGTACAAATCCATTTAAAGATTGGATTGACACATATGCGGGAGAAGAATACAGTGATGTGGCACAACGAGCAATTGATACTACAGAACTACTAGCACAACAATCATCCGAGACATCATTCGAGAAGATGAAAGAAGCTTTTATCTATTCAAGTCGGTTTGAATACATGTTCTGGGATAGTGCATATAAACAACAATGGTGGGTTATATAGACTTAAAAGTGTTCGTTAAATTAGAATATTAGAAAAGTCTGTTTTTAACGAATAAAAGACATAAACTGTACTATTTTCCAGCGAGATTTTCGTTCTACGTAATACCAGATGGATCGTACCGGTTCGAAGGAAAGTCATCCCCGCTCAACTGTTTTCATGCTGATAGTCAACTAAACCTTTGATTGATCCGTGACTCAAACTTATATTCAAACTTATTTTAAAGTTAACTAATTATAATTATTCAAGTCGAGTTTTACATTTATATATGATTTATTCTTCAAAACCGCACAAAACTCGCATATTTAAAATCGGAGAATTGTAACTAATACTGTCTGGACAAGCATGACTATTAAGAGGATGGGTGACCACTTCTGATGATCAAACCATGCATTATTATGGAATTAGTCACTATAAAGTAGAGAATTGTAACGTAATGTCTTTTGTCTATTGTGTCAAAACTACGATTAGTAAGAAGATTGATGACCACTTTCCAAGATCGAACCATAAGTTATGGTGCTTTTCACATTTATCTCAACCGTTGTTGAGTGAAAGTTACTAGATACAGCTTAAGTTTAAAAGGATGAAGCATTTCTGATAGAATAAAAAAGAATGTAGAGAAGTAGAACACGTGCATTCTACAGTGATATCGTGCATCTAGCTATAAATATTCAAAACAAGGCATGCATTATAGGTCAAGTCGAAAGAATTAGGTTTGAGTCACGGAAGGTTTTTCAGGGACCTCCTTAAAAGCCGCAGAGATTATTTATTGCACTTAGGCACTTTTTCGGCTTGACCTATAATCTATGCCCTGTTTTAAATATTTCCTGAAAATTTCACTTTGTTTGGATGAGAAGTAACTGAGTTATGAATATTTTAATCATACATGGACGTGAAGAAAAAGTGGATTTGGAAAAAACTGGCTCAGCTACGGCTTTTCGTAATAAGATATAATTAATTTCGACTGACTTTCATTGATCTTTGTCAGGTATCCTCAAAGATTATCAGTGAAAAAGATGAAAACTGGTACCAAAGTCAGACGATTGCGAATACTGCGAAAAATAGACGGTAAATATTATGCGACATTTTAGTTTCCAACTTACGCTTCGCCCAGTTGTTTCTCGATTTACGAAATACGATACACTGATTCAATAATCAATGAAGTGTGACCATCTGAAAACGCTGGTTGCTCAGTAATAAATAAAAAAAATAAAATGTACATCAAAATGTAATGCCGGATTGTCGTCAGTATCAAACGGTCAGAAAGAAACATAAAAGAGCTAAGATCAGTTTAAAACAAACTAAAGGCCAAAATAATACCAGATTGGTGAGATACGTGTATTGACTTGTCTATAATTTCAGAAACGATTTCAACTTAACAGATTTAAGACATTTTGGACATTGAATATGAGCTCATCTGGAGGAACTGGAAAAATATAGAAGATTCAAATATAACGAATCTTTATTCAACAGCTCTGTAAAATTACTATAATTCAACTGGTATATAAGTTGTAAAGAAACGTGGGTAACGTTACCATCAGATTTGAGTATTTTAATCGCAGATTCGCCGTAAACCTGGTACGGGAAGGATCTTTGTTTATGCAGGTAGAGTACAACAAGCTATGCAAAGTGATCGATAGATATTTCTCTCCTATATAAAGTAGCGGACAGAGTTACCAATACGCCCAACTATTGCTCAAAATTTATTTTGCTCTAGCTTCTTGACGACTGCTCATTCCTGTACTGAATTGGAAATAAAATAGACCTTCATAGTCAAATGATTAAAAAGCTTATTTTTAAAAAACAACTGCTGACTACAGCGGGACTCGTAGTTGTACAAAAATGTGACGCATCTGTTGCAGACTATTGTCTCAGAATGTGTCGTCGTTTCCAATAGATGCGACACATCTTCATCTTTTAGAGTGAAAACTGATGAAAAAAACAATTCATGTTACGTAAGAAAAGGCCAGAGCACAATCTATTTTTCGTGCAAACTCTAAGTTAATAGACAAAAATAAATTTTCAAGGTTGTTCTAGTCATGCTTTAATTATCATCTTGTTTTTCAGGAAGGCGGACAAATGTATATAGTAAACAAATTTCGGCGACTCCTGTTTGAGGCCCGAATCGCATTCCATCTCGTACATGCAGAACAAACAGAAAAAAATAGTCGATCTTTTTCATCATTCATACATTTTGCATTACTAATGAACATAGAAGGCGAGTAGACGAATTTGTTTTCAGAGCATGAAGTTAAATTTTATTACTAGGCACAAAGTGGACTTTAGCGTTGTCCAGCACTCACAAGAAACACTGCTATTTTCATTGCTCTAGAGAGGCTTGAAATGTGCTTTCAGAGAGGGAGAAAATGTATATTATCTCACAAAAAAGTGGACTCGTCACTTCGACCGTATGTTAAAGATGAGATTTACCACTTTAATAATTTGTCATATAAGCAAGTTTATATATCGTTTTTGTGAAATCGTCTTTGGCGTGAATAAATCATAGTTTTCATAAATTCATGATTATTTGAGATGAGCAGAACCTTTCGCGAGATTATATTTGTTTAAATTTACTGGATTGGAACCAGTTTAAAAACAGTTGGTCTCGCGAAAGATCCCGCTCATCGCGATCAGGTCTCAACCCTCACGGACGGAGTAACGTTCAGAAAAAGCCGCTCATCTCTAATGAGTTCTCATGTCAGACCAATGTTGAAAATTTTATCTCGAGGAAATGATAAAAAGAAAAATCATTGCTCGCCTGTCCCGCAGACATCACGTAAAGCAATTACGTATGCATACGGTTCAACTATTTGATTAGTTCTCGTTCGACTTTTTTCTTAACTGATTTATTTAAATTCTTGATTTGGAGAAAAGATATAAAGAACAAAAATTAACATTAAGTGAATTTCACGATCGATGTATGAAATTGATTGGTATACAAAAAGTTTAACTTTTGTAAGTAGTATGAATAAATCAATTAAGTCGGCGAAACGAGAACTGTAGATTTCTATATTTTTAGAAAAGTCGGCGAAACGAGAATATACCATTTGAAAGTGTATGTTTAAATTGTTAAATGAATATAGAATATCAATTTTATGTAAGTAACAAAAGACTAATAACCATAGTTCATCTGATGAGCTTGAAACACATTTTTTCGTTATTTTAAAGAATAAACAAGAATGAAAAAATGAAACAATAAAATTTTGTGAGTTCTGTGTAAAGTTTGGGTCCTCTTATAGAAGAATAGAAAAATGTATGTTGATGTGAGTTATGATTCATTACTTACATATTCGTTGTTCAATAAATCGCATCATCACCATCATGCTTTGTTTACATGTTGACAAAACCGTTTAGCAGTCATCATTGATGTGCATCCTAACTATGAACGGAGTTCGAGAGCAACTGTAATTATCTTTTTTTGGGCTCTTCACACTATAAAGACAAAGAGATAATGTACAGCTACTAATAATCAGTAGATGGAACTTAGGACAATTTGCTCATACGCATATAGTCTATCTGCCGAAACAGGCCTTATGCCAAAAAGAAATGTATCTAACATCTGAATTTCTATCGTACATACTTTCTATTAATTAAAGCTCATCAAAAATCCATCAATTCACACTTTGATTGATTTCATCTTCGTTTATATTATATTATTAAATACGCATTTTCAGACAACAGAAAAACGTTAGGATTGCTACTTACACTATTATCACTACCAACGTACTACTATCCGTTTCAAAAAACAGTGTACCCACTCGTTTTTTGATAACTTTTAAGAAACAAAATAGAGACATACTTTTCGCCTCAGGAACTTCAGCTGAATCATTTTGTCGGAAATCTCGATTTTCTTCGATGTCTACTCAAAATTAAAAGCCTCCTATCTCACTTAATTTTTCTGCAACATATACTTACTTGGGTACACATTTAAATTTTAAATGTTATACTCGGAATAGATAGATACTATACGGATAAATGTAAATGATTCCCGAAGGGTTTCTCGCAATTGAGAAATATATTTAGTATTTTGTCGCTATTGGGAAGCTACGTAACTGGCTGATTTAACATTTCCGAAACTGGTTTTAATTAAAAAAATAAGCTTCTTTACACTGTGTCTTTGTTCAGCTGAAAAAACGGCCATAGTCTTCTTTTCTTTCTTCTTGTCACGTGCACACAAAAAGGAAGAAAAGAAAAGACGAAGTTACAACTTTATACAGAATGGAATTACGCTCACCCTTTTCGCTCTCACTTTCAGACGATTTTGTCAATCATGCTCCGCAGGTCGATAGTTGTCTGAACTTAGATCGTTTGAATCGTTGTCCTACCAGACATTTTATATCGTTTCAATGCATGTTTCGATCAGTACAAGATGGCCCCAAAGCGGCTTTACCGAGGTAGACACACATTATTCGTACATTTTTATTTTGAATGAGCTTGTTTTTTTACCAACAAATTCCCCGTTGAATTCTCTACAGAAAATGTACTAACTGTTTTATTGCAAAATCCGAAGGTGCAGCAGAATACCATGAGAAATCGTGCGAAGTACCACCCTAGGCAAAAAAAATTTGTGAAATCTTATAAGAATCTTACTCAACTCTTATATAAGATCTTCCACGATGGTGACAAGAATTTTGCTGAATATTATAAGAATCTTATAAGAATTTCACAAGAATTCATAAGAAATTGGTAAGAATCAGCAAAACTCGTACGTTATTCTTATAAGATTCTTATAAGAATTCGGTTCAGATTATATAATTACTTTATAAGAATTCATAAGATTCTGATCAGAGCTGAGCAAGTCAAGTCAAATCAAGTCATTTTTGACTTGACTTGACCTTGGAAGTTTTTGATGACTCATGACTTGACTTGACTTGTGACTTGGCATAAAAAATCAAGTCAAGTCATGCATATTTTTAAACCGTTTATGCAATCTAATTTTAGATTAGCTAACGAGGGAACCTTTCGAGGTTCCGATTCCAATGATTTGTACATAGATCGATAGATCTCAGTGAGATAGTAAATACCCTAAAACGAGTTGTGCCGAGGACTCTTAAAGACCCGGTTTTCTGGAAAACCAGTTTTTCAGAAACTTTAAAAAATAACTCAAACCTATTTTTAATGAAGCATGATTGTAGCCCACAAATGTCTAATTAAAATGAGACATCTCCCAGCTCTACACGACCTTTCTTTGCATAGTTATACAATTTATAAGAAAAGCCCTAAATGTTCATGGTCAGCTCAAAGCTACAGAAATAAGAAGAAATTAATTGAGGGCTTTTCTTGTAAATTCTATAACTATGCAAAGAAAGGTCGTGTGGAGTTGGGAGATGTCTCATTTTAATCAGAAATTTGTGGGCTACAATCATACCTCATTAAAAATAGGTTTCAGTTACTTTTCAGAGTTTCTGAAAAACTGGTTTTCCAGAAAACCGGGTCTTTAAGAGTCATCGGCACAACTCGTTTTAGGGTATTTACTACTTCACTGAGATCTATCGATCCATGTACAAATCATTGGAATCGGAAGGTTACACCTCGAAGGTTCCCCGTAAGTGTTCGTGCTACGTGTGTATTATTTACCTGTGATTTGTTTTTGAACTATGTTAGACTCATTAGAGCATTGTCTTTTTTTATGATTATCTTTTGAAATACATCTTTTTTGGAAACACGAAAAACAAACATCGTATCTAAACAAAATGCCGAAACTCGTAGAAAAATTGTAACCTGCCCAGCTTCGCTGTCGGCATTTTTTTACGAAAAATACAAATTCCAAGTCATGACTTGTGACTTGAGAAAATTTTTGATGATGAATGAATTTTGATGACTTGACTTGTGACTTGGAAAATCCGTGACTTGCCCAGCTCTGATTCTGATACAGGAAGGATATAGTACAATTTCATCGCATTCTTTAGTGGTCAGTACTCACTCTATTATTCTATTTTCATATTATAATCTACTGTTTCATGCGTGAATAAAATAGTTTTCTTTCCACTTATTTTATTTTTCTATAGTAAGACCTTAGTCTACGTGGACAGTCTGTCCCACGACTTGTACTCACTGTCTACTGCTTGTGGACCGAATAAGACATGTTCTTTCGTTCTCTTATTACGCAACTTACGTCTTTCGTCCCATCTCTAATTGAACATCGATAAAAATGAAAATTTCTTCTTTTCGTATTTCTTGTTTCGAAAGAAAAGATGTTCTATGCACATAAAATACGAGTGAGCAGAAAAAGTAAATTCGAACAGAACAAAACAAGATCAGAAGAAAAAACATACAAGCGTCATCTTTGATGTCTTGAGTTAACCGTGGTGAAAGAGAATGATGTTCAATATAAGAAATCATTAAACTAAAATTTTGAGCAATAAAGATTAAACATCCGAGCTAATGTAATCCAAGAATAACAACTGAGTGGAGTAGGGTAATAGAGGAATACTGGAGGAATGACGGGCAGCCGGAATCTATTTTGACGTGATCCCTAGATGAATCATTTAATGATCACATGACTAGCAGAAAGGGTTTAGCACATGATTGTATCTAACAACTAAGTGAAAGGTTTTTTGAGCGACACTGTTTAAAACAGAAAATTTTAATGTGCGTACTTTTCATGCAATCCGTTGCAGAAAAGAGGTGTAATTTATCGGTTATAACCGGTGCATGCTTAGAAATGAACAATTAGATAAAGAAACTGCGGAATGATTTTTTCTTCATTTAGCGACCGTTTTCCGTGTTCTATATCAATTGAACAGTGATGCTCTCTCTATTAATTGATTGACTGAGAACAATTACTTGCTGAGCAGTGAATATAATATTCCTGATGAGTGTTAAAAACTGCATCTAGTCCACGCGATTTTGTGGCAATTCGAGAAAAGAAGTTTTCTGAAAATCTCGAGGGATGCATCACGCATATGCTTTTCTAACTTATCTGCTTTCCTCCTTTTCCTCACCAGACGACAACATATAACCCATCATGGCTGCGTTATGCCTTTTTCTTATATGATAGTTTGATCTCCACTGTTTATTTGAGCTTGGGTATACCGGTCAACCGGCGCAGCAAATTGGTCAGACCGACCAATTTATCAGTTCAGCTTTGCTTTGTCTCACCGATTTTCGTTTTTCTTTTTTCTTATGACTTTCGAAGTACTCGAACGTTTGATCTCAAATTTTATCGTTTTTCTGACATATAGTTTTCTGCACAAGGTATAAAAATTGCATATCTCACAAACTGCATGTATAAAATGATTCTGCAGACCGGTCTGACTGTACCCTTACGGTCGTTCAAAAAATGAACTTACTGATTTCGAGTTGAAAAGCTCCATAACCAAGTGTAAAAGAAGATTGTTTATTCACCCGTTAATTCCTAATCGAAAACTAAGTTGATCATTTCCTCGTTTTTTATTCCTTTTTGATGGAAGGGTAATCTTAATCACATAGAGTAGAAGACGACGATCTTGGTATGAACAGATCGAAATTGAAAACACCTCAACTAAATCAGAAGACGACAATGATTGGTTAATTTGAAACATTTTCCTTAGCATTGGGCAAAGAAAAAATCTCCTCAAGGTCTTGTCACGAATTCGATGCGACCTTGATGTAATCCTACCGCGATCAGTGGCGCATCTAGCACTATGGTGATCCGGCGACCGCCGCCTCCCCGCATATGGAATTCTAATGCTAGTACACTACCAGACTTCCTTAGAAAAAATATTCATACTACCTCAAACGACATCGTTTAGAAATCGCCATCCCGTCGATAGAATCCGGGATCCACTCCTGGTCGCGATCCTGTCATACGTTTGAGACACAAACTGAAACGAATTTTGCGAAGAATATTCGTCTGCTGACCTCGTTGCCGTTCTTATCCCGTTATTAAGCAATATTTCTTAAATTTCATGCAAGGTGTTTTTCTAATTTCCCTTCTTTGTTTTACAACTTTTTATTTCGTTGCGCTCGTTAAAGTACGTTAGATAACTTCAAAACAAATATTTTCCTAAAAGCATATAATAACATCGTCTATATTCTACATGCTCTTAGTATTTTTGTGCCATCAGATTGACGAACTTGTATTCCATCACGTTTGTTTAGTGATTATACACTTATTTATGGCGTCGTTATTGTAATGTACCCAAGGAAATGCCACCTATGGGAAAAATCTAGATACATTTCGTGTATAATTGGGCGATACACGACTAGTTGCCATCTAGATTACTAGTTGGAAAAGGGACTTTTAACTAGATGCGTCTGCAGGTGCATCTAGTAATAGTTAAATCGATCGATTATCGGGCGATAAATCGATACTTGCAACTAGATGAGATCTAGTAATCGCCCAATTACTAGATTTCCACTGTTACACAGTAGTTGCAATCGAGTAAAAATCTAGTAATCTAGATGAATCGGACGATTCTAGACTTTTTTTTGACGCTTGGGTATATCGTTATTTATCCATAAATAAATCCAGCACCGTCCGTTTTCACAGGTAAAATTTTCTAAACGTGACACATTATCCGATAACCATTGTTGTATATTTGAAATATTTCCAAAATGTTCATCGTTGTTGTAACATCGACATACAACACATGTTAAATTTTCTAATTTATTTAACACTTGCAATAGATGCTGAGGTGTTTCAACAAGTACTTCGAGTTGTTCAAGATTTGAAAATTGTTCTAATTTTGACACATCAATTACTGTATCTTCAAATGTATTCAGTTGTTTTAGCATTCGATTTAATATAAAAAATAGATCGTCGGGAAATGATGCTAATTGCTTAAAATCAATTGTTAGTGAATTCATGTGAGACAGTGATGCCAATAATTGACGAAATTGTTCTGTATCAATATCATCGCCTATCATTAAATACTGTACGGTCGTAAGATTCATAAATCGATTTAATTCGTCCACAATTGATATTTCTTTACCAATTGACGATAAAGACAGAGTATCAATATTTGAATAGTAACGATCTTGGAAAGATTGAATAATAACGTTGTTCAATGGTATATCTAATGATTTAATGTTAACATAGCAGTCGAACGTAGAAGTTGCTTTTGATATAAATGTTGTAGCTGTTCTATTGATTATAGATTCATGTTCGATCAACGGTATCGTATACAGTTGTGTATCATGATTTTCGGAATCACAGCGGACAAACCAACGTTTCTGTTTTAACCAGAAATCACTTTCAAACGGTCGCAGTAAATCATCGACGGATAATGTTGCTGGAAGGTCTTTTAAGTTGAATAGAAATTGGAATTTTCGTAATAGCGGTAATGAATCTGAAATTAAATATTCTAAATCATTAATTAATGGCATTAACTGTTGATTACATTTCAGAGTAAGTTCAGTTAATTGTGGTAGTTGTTTTAATAATATTTTCAGTTGTTCTAATCCAATTTGATCTTCATCCGACATGTGCGATGTCAAATCTAATGTTAAGTGTCGCAGATCGGGCACAAGCATTTCAACTGTACCAAATATGCTGTGATCATTGTTAGAGGTCATTTATCAGGTATGTCCGTTCTGCAATTTGTCTACAGATATTCCAGACCATCTATTCTATTATGGAGATATACTAGCAGTACCAAAAAATTTCTTCGAAGCATAGATTAAAGAGGTCTTGTACTGTATCCTAAAAATAATTCAAGTTTTTTCGCATTTCTTGAATTTTTTATTCTATTTATAACAAATTTATTTTATTCTATTTTTTATTGTTTTAGTAGATGTTCGTCAAAGTTGATTTCATATCTTGGACCTCATGTGTGTGTGTCTTAGAACTCCTTTCACATATTTTTTTGCGATAAACGTTGTTTGTTTACAAATACTACCTAAAAGACATGCATATTCCAATGATCTTAGAACAAAAGTGATCAAAAACGTTTTGAAAGGCGATTCTCAACGTAAAATAGCATCGAACATGACTCTTTTCAGCCGGACTGCTTATAACTTTTGATGCAGAAGATGAATTTCTTCCAAACAAATTGCATTCATAGGTAATCGACTATAGCGCATCCCATGGACATACGTTCGGGGTTTCAAAGGCCTTTCAGAGGATCTCCAGAAAATCTTTTCAGAAACATCGGAATTTGAAGTTGAAACAAAAAATCTTAAGGATAAATAAATTACGGCGCAATAATTGGCATATAATCAGTGCTTTATGAGGGTTTTCAGAGGAACCCACGAAATTTTTTTTGTTCAACAAGACTTTAGCTAAAATGAAAGACTTTCATACATAATCAACTGCGACGCTTTCAACTACTAGGTAATTGAGGTTTCCAGGAGACTTTGAAAAGGTTCTCAGAAAATCTTTTTGGATTTATTGACGTTTAAAACTAAAAGAAACGATTTATATACGATATCGAGTATGATAAGTTTATGGACTTTGTTTGTACTGAAGCGCCTTTGTGAAAGTTTTTAGCGTAAAATCTGTTTATAGCAGCTACTGGAAATGCTATTGGTAACTGAATAAAATATATATTAATTTAAAATAAGCACAAAAATAATTTACATATGTAGAATTGGACGTTTTGAACTTTAAAATTTCATTATCAAGAAAAGATATCATATGTAGACAAGAAATGTGTTTCTAGTGCAATTAAAGTACACTAGTGTGACTGTTGAACAGTTAGTTGTACATAGGTATAAAGAGAAAAAATTTTCTTCTTTCTTTTGCACGATGTTAAGACAAAAAATAGAAATAAGTTCGTATGCGGAGTTCAAACACACATAAGAAATATACGTATTAAAATACTGTAGTAGATCATTAGAGAGGCACTTCTTAAACACTTAAAAAGGATCAGCTTTTAATCTGACTGAGAAATGTAAAAGAGTCATGATGATTCTAAGAACTAGATTTTGAAAATGGATACTCAATTTTGTCCTGTTCAAAGCTTGTTCTTATTTTACTTGTCTTTAATACAAAGTGAAAGACAGATTATTTTGAGTTGAAATTTTGTACACACAGACAAAAGATAATACTCTAAATACTGCTAGAAACCGCAAATCAGGAGCTTTTTTTGTTTTGAAATGAGAACAAAACCAATGTCATCATGAGGAGACGGACGCTCAGTTTTGTCCACCACTGTATTCTGAATCGTAATCTACTCACTGATCAATTAATTAACAAGTTTTTCGGTTTTGACCTTTGCTGTGGAAGAAAAAATCGTTTTCTAAACTAAGTGATTTTCGGATGAGCTATGATCAGAAAAATCAATTTCTTACTTTTTCTCATCTCCTAATTTGACCTAAAAATATACAGAAATGTTCACCGCTGTGCACCAAACAAATTCTGATTGCGCAAAAATGTGCAACTTTTTCCATCATGCTGCAGCTTTTTTAGGTAAAATCTAATTTTTTTCGATCTCCGAACAATTCTACTGGAAAGTAAGGTGATATTCTGGATCAGCTTAAAAAACTGTATCTAATGATATATGATATGACATATTCGTTCGAAATCGTTCTGACTAACACCTACACGATCTTTTTTATATTGAAAAATAATAAATCGACTCTGGAAACTAATCGCGTCGTTAAAAGAATTTCAGACGTCTGCGTTTGCTTCAACCTTTTCTTATGTCTCGTTCCGGCTACCATCTACCCCTCCTCTCAAAGGTCGAACGTTCTAGATGGAGTTTTGGTTATTACGATCATGCAGCGATAGATACTTGATTGATTTCAGTTTTGGTACCATTTGAAGTAGTTGTGGTAGATGTTTGATATCATACTGACTTAACGATAAATACTCAATATTAGTGGCTGTTATTGGCATAAACCTAATATTATTGTTGTTGTCTTCGTCGAGAAATATTGAAAATACTAATTTTAAATATTTTAATGTCGGTATATTTGATAGGGTTCTGTTCAGTAATGAAGCTATTTGTTCATCAAATGGAAATACCTCAATTGTGAATGATTTTAATTGACAACAATTGTTTAATCCTGATAAAATTTGATATAATTCATCTCTATCAATTGAATATAATGATAATGATCGAAGTAATAGAAACCGATCTATTTTACAATAATTGTTTAAAAACAATTGAATTTGTTTTGGTGTTTGATAGTACGGTGTATGAGAAAAGTTGGACAATGTCAGTGAAATACATTGTTGTGGATCGATATTTAAATGACAAACAAAATCAAATATGCTTTTCTTCACCAATTTAAAATTAAAATGGTAACGATGATAAGTATGGAGCAAATGTTCAAAGCGTTGATTGAGATCGACAAATGATAATAGTATATTAAAACCCGTTAAATAATCAAATATTTCACATATTAATTCATTCTGTAAACATTCAAAATGAGTTGATAATATAATCATCTCTTATTTTCCTCTGAAAGAAAAAGAAATTTAGGTTAGATGGTAAAAGAATTCGGTTGTGGTTGGAGAAAATTGAAAATCCTATCATAGTTATGCTACGAGAGAAAAAACTACAGATCTTGGTTACCTCTGATCCTTTCGATTAAATCGATGATTTAGATCTTAAAATTTCTCCTATCGATGTCATAAAACAGAAATTTTCTTAGGCGGAATCATACGGTGTTAAAGAAAAAAAGTATATTACAGAACTTCAAGAAGAGCTGGTTCCTCTGCACAATACCGCTCCTTTATTGGACTTCATAAAAACTGGTCCCATACATGACCGTTTTGTTCCATACAACCAAATAAACGTTCAGTAGATGTGTTTCGGAGCACACTAGAATTAATTTCATGTGAAATACTTTCGTAGATGTCTGAGTTAGAGAGAAGCTGCAAATAGAAATTTTTAATTTTATTCATGAATCACGTAATTAGGAAGGTCCTTGTTCTGATACATGGATCGCATCAAGCTTTGGTTAATATTTTTCAAGGGCCATACCTTTAAGATTTAAAAATTCATAGGTCAGGTTGGGTTCGATCACACCAATCGGATGAGGTCTAATGTTTTCAACTAGCTTTTGATTTAGGTTCTGTTACTGAGTCTTTTTCCGCAACCTTC
Organism: Didymodactylos carnosus; assembly: GCA_905250885.1. Lineage (NCBI taxonomy): Eukaryota > Metazoa > Rotifera > Eurotatoria > Philodinida > Philodinidae > Didymodactylos > Didymodactylos carnosus. Next base: position 3,871 of record CAJNOQ010002747.1, on the reverse strand, counting down.
AACAAAGTGGTGCCAAATTGGTTTCATGTGAAATCCAAAAAGGTTTGGTACTCACACAAGAAACTGGATCCTTCTTCAAGACAGAGGCGCAAATAGTAGTAGTAGAAAGCAGTATTATAGTACACTAGTCATTTATTTCAAAATTACTTTTCAAATAATAACATTACCTAAGTAGCGTAATAGAAAGAGAGAGAAAAAACCTTGCTTGTTCGTAGTATGTGCACATTTCTTCGATAGAGTATATAAAAATAAAGGATTTGTTTTCTTTTTCTTTTTTTATCAGCTCGTCGTGTTTTGAAAACGAGTAGTGAAGTTAGATAAAGAAAAAATGACGCTTTCATGTTCGATGGTAAGAGAGAAAAAGAAAAGGGAATTTTAAATCGAAAAATCGATATGAGAGGGAGAGAGAGCTGCAAACTTTAGAAAACGAAAAGAAGAGTGCGCGAGAACTTGCATCGGTCAACCATTTAGAAAATGACCTCAATATTTCGTCCTTTAGCTGCATCACTTATTCGTCGTTGATTTTCTTCTGATATTTGATTGCTATGCAGGTAAATTCGCTTCAGCCCCTGATTCACTTTTGCCATGTCTACTATCGCATCGACACTTTTGTCTGTTATTCTATTCCCATTAAGACTCAAGTGCTCGAGCATATTATTTTGACGTCTCAACACTTCACATAGTGTCCGAGTTCCATCATCACCGAGTCGATTACAACTGAGCCACAGTGAAGTCAATGTTGTGTTCACTTTTAACATGTCAGCTATGAACTGTGCTTCAACGGAAGTTAGTTTGTTCTGGTGTAAATCTAAGACTTTACAGTGTGTATTTGTTTTCAGCGCATTTGCAAGTAGCTTTACGTCAGCATCACTGAGTTGTTGTACAGATAAAGACCACTCTCTATCATTGAAGTTGTCTGTTAACTCACGAATCTTTTCAGAAATCGGCTGCTGATCTCCAACACTACTCATTTTATGACAACCGGAAGGTAAGTCATCATATTGCAGTTGATTTTGATTATGCGGACCGTGTTCCGATGCTGACATCTGATCTAAAAAGAAAGAAAGTGCACCGTTAAAACAGGATTCAGAGTGTTATGACCTGCCGTCCCCTGCATATCATAAGATTTTGCTCTTGTACTATCCTTACGCAACTCTTATTTCGTCCTTTCGTTTCCTAACTCTTTCTGTCCTTGCGCAACTCTTGCTCAGTTTGTGTACTACATATAGTCGTTCACTTTCTGAAAATAAAAGTTATAGAATGGGAGTTGGATCTCACACAGAGCTAGATGTGAGTCGTAATATAAAGCCTTATTATCGCAGTTCATTTACGTACGTTTTCCCTGTTTTCACAGCTTTCTCTCTCTCTCTCTCAAAATAAAACCAAGGATCAAACAAAATCAGTTTCTTTTTAGAAAACTTACAACACAGAAAGCAATTTTTATTATACTTTTCTTCTTTATTGACTTCTTGATAAGAAAAAGGAGAACGAAAACTTCGTACGCTTACTTTTTTGCGTTTCTTCTCAGTTTTCATCACCAAATCTGAATCACTTTTCGTACAGTAAAAGGAGTTAAGCACGAGCTGCACGATCGCGCAAAAGGACGATCTTTCGAAAAAAAGTAAAGCTACCAACAGTGTTTAGAGGATTTAGTGTTGTTCTGACCCTGGGCGTACCCAAATAGCGTTATATAATTTAGTTAATTTACTAAATTATAGTAAATTAAGTAGGTATTTGGCTGCTTCATGAGGTCCTGTTCTTGTTTTAAAGTGCACATAATATTTGAAAGTACTGTCAGAAGTTCAGCGCATAAAGAAGAAAACATTTTTCGACGGAAACTGGTTTTCGTTATAACCTAGGGCTGTCTATTCAGTAAAAATATCATATTTGGCGTCAGCATCGAAAACTGAGTTGAATGAAGTACTTTTTATCCTAACCGATTACTTTTATTTTTTCCCGGAAATTACTGAGATTTTCACTAAAAAAGGAAAATCAACGAAAAATTCGAAACATATATCATTCAACTCAGTTTTCGATAAATAAGAAAGTGATAAAAAGTAAAAATCCTGCAAAAATGAAGAAACTTTGAATATTCGTAACAAACAGACGAAAAAAATGTGTCAACTTTTATTCGTATAATTTTAAATCAGCCGTTTTCTATCGCAGTTTCTGATGCTCTTTCCATTGATATGTCTAAAAGACGTTTCATCCATTCATTACCGAGGTACAGAGTTTACATGTTTACCATGTCAACTTTACCTTAAAACCGGTCTGCCGGCCCCAAGAAAGCTTTTTTCAAATAGCTTCTTTTGCCAAAATGTTTCTTACCTTCTCCGCTTTCCGCTGGTATAGTTTTCATAGCTTTAAATTTCCTTGATGAGTCAAAAAATCAGTTACATTAGTCGTACGGGAAATGTTTGCAGCTCTTCCGTACCCGAAGAGAGGGTACTCGAGCAGTGATGTCGACCTACAGACAAGAATAACCAATATTTTAAATGTTCTTTTCGACGAATATACTCGGAATATATATTCGGACGAATGGGCAACATTTTAGTGTAAACCGTTTGCTGAAAGACCACTCCTCTGCTGAGTCATGGTTAACATAAAAAAGAATTTGGATCGTACGGAAACCATTTGTAGCAGTAGTATTTCATTCAATGCTCCATTCAAAATTACCTAAAAATCTCAATTTTTAGCCATTGTGAATATTTATTGGTTTTCTAATTTATAAAGTTTTTTGTAAAGACACTCAACTTTTTTTCTTGGAAAAATCTGTCAGTATGAGTATTTTCATAATATCTCAAAAATATTTCATCAAAATTTTTAAGTAGTATTTCATTCATAGAATGAGTAATAAAAATAGAGAATTAAATATTCAGTCAAATAATGTACTAAACTTTATTCAGAGATCAAATTTATAAGTAAATTACCAAAAGTTCCTTTGGTTTTTTTTTCATGTAAATTGTTTACACTATTTCAGTTTTATGAGCATCATAAAATAGAAACATGTTTATTTTATCCAAATTTTCAACATATTACTAGCTCTCACAGGGAAAGATTGTGTCTTCAGTTGTCCAGTTGTGTCCTTGAAATCTTGTTAAAGTGTACCCTTTAGTTATCGCATACTATTAGGATTGCAGTCGAATTACAAGGTCACAACTCGGTATGTTTTAAACATGGCCGTAAAGACCATGTTCAGAAACATTGTAACACAACTGAGTGTAACGGCTGCATACGGATTATGTTCAACACACAATCACAATTGAATCGTTCAGAAAATTTTTGCAGCAGTAGTAAATTTCAAACCAAAAAACAAAATGTTGATGCGTCATATCGACCATTGGCCGAAGCTCAATAGACTCTTGGAATGTTGAAAAAAAATCGTAAAACATATAGAAGTACTGAAAGATATTTGAAGAAAAAAATAAATAAAATGTGTTGTTCTTCGATTTTCATGTTTTTTTCAGAAATGAGTAAAACAAATATAAAATTGAATTAAATAATATTGTTTTATACAAAAACGTACTATGAAAATTATGTGAACGTAGTACAAAATATTAATGAATTTCATAAACAGTACATATAATAAATAATTTATCTTTAGTATTATGAATTCTATCGCTGTAAGCATTGTTTTAATATCTAATATTATCATTTTGTTCAATTTTCTAATGAGTCATATTGACATACTGTAGAAGAAGAAAACCATTTAAGTTAGTTAAGGGCTTCCCCCTCAGAAATCATCTCCGACACCGTGCATCCGATCTTGACGAAACTTTCCTTAAATGTTCGGCACAATGAGTTACGGGAATGAAAAAATTTTTTTGTCTCCAAGTCTTACGGTTTAGGAGTTTTCCAGAGATAAAGGTCC
>CAJNOQ010002746.1:0-22837 GCA_905250885.1 Didymodactylos carnosus | reverse complement strand
GTGTCTAGTGGGTTCTGGAGAAGCTAAACAAAATCTGCTGCGAGAGAAATCACCAACCTGTGTCAATGGGTATGAAAGCGATATTGTATCTCTTTAATATGTATTTATTATAAGCAGAATGAAATGACAAATAGCAATGAAACAGTTTTAATATATATAAAAATGAAAAAAAAGTAAAACAAAATCTTCAGACTGTTTTATAAATAGAGAAGAAAGAAGATCCGTCCACTTGAGCAAAGAAAAAAGGAATAAAATGTATGTATGAATATATGTACATGCGTTAACTGAAATCAAAATATATGAAATAAGAAAGAGAGAGAAAACATTATATTACATCATACATAACAACTTATGGACTAGCACATGGTCTAACTGCTAGGACATAACAATACAGTTCTGCAAACGAATAAACTGTTCTACTATATCATCGCCATGCTTACAAAAAAAATCATCGTCCTTTGAAGCTATAGATTAACTCTTGGAATAGTTGTGTAATAATGAGGCATAAATAACTTTCAAAATCGCTTTTGGTTTCATCAACAAAAACGGTCCTTTTTCTTGGTTCATAACATGTATAAAATCCGTAGCTAATTCGCCTGACTTCGAAGCGCACTGGAAGAACCAGTAATTATACCATTGTAGAAATTTAATTAATAGTGGAACTTTAGGTGATGGATGAACTTTTTCACCACCTCTTTGATACGTTCTTATTACACCACTGGAATCGGTTTTCACAACTTTTAAATTTGGAGTTGCCCAATCGTTTGTTGTTGAAATCATCCAACATTCTTCGCTAATGGCTGAGGCACGACGATTATAAACATGCGAAATATCCGATAGTCTACAACGATTTTGTTCAAATATTTGGCCTAAGAGGCGGGCTTGACGACATGTGTGTGCTATACCTTGACCGTATTGAGGATTAAATGCGCACATTGCATCTCCCAATAGAATATAGTTTCTAGGCCACTTCTTACCTAATTTTTCAACATATTTTCGATCATTAATTGCTCGTCGATAAGGAACGAGGGGCCCTGCAGGTTTCGTTGATTTCAGTATTAAATAATAATCAGGATGAAGATATTCTTTAGCCCATTCTAGCACACTGTCATACGAATCATTCGGAGGATATTCAGAGTTAATACAATAAATCAGAACGTTTGATAATGTACCTAATGAATTTTCATCCATAGTCTTTATTTGACGTACGGCGGATGTACCAAACGCTTTATTATGATGTGGAGTATAGGTTGCATCACCAATCAAATGAGCTGAATCCAGTTCTGGTCTGCCGGTTTTAAAACGTTCACCTATAAACGTAACATAACCGAGACCGAAATGTATTTGTTCAGTAGGTACAATTAAATTCAGTGATTCTTTTAACCATTTAGTAGAAGACGAAAGCCGTCCAGTACAATCAACAATAAAATCTCCATACAATTCGAACTGGGACTCATCAACGTTTTTCGATCGGTATTTCACGCCCAAGACTGTATTTGATTCAGCATCTACTAACAACTGTGATACGCGGCTATTACATTTCCATTCAATTTGATTAGTATCATTAAATTGCAAGCCTAATTCTCTTCTCAATACAGTTTCCAGTGTAAATCGATCAATACCAATCCAATCGAAGTCCTCGGTTAAATCTTGGCTAAGTAATGCCTCATTAACAACAAATTTCATCTCATGTTTTAATGAACAAATACGTGCACCATAAACGTTAATTAGTTTATCTTTTAATTCCGGATAACAGTTAAATAATATGTTATATGCTTCAGTTTCAATTACATGAAATTGTAATATTTGTCCAACGCCTGTGCGACCCAGAGAACTGGCATTTTCTAGTAGACAACGATAGTCTAACAGTTGTTCTGGTGTTGACTGCATCAATTTATCGTTCAATACATCATCTGATTCAATGATAGTTATTCGTTTGAAATATTTTGACAAATATGCAGCTGTAACCATACCACCGATAGAACCGCCAATGATGATGGCATGGTTACGTTGCTTTCTTTCATTCATTAAATTCTCAACAGTAATATTTTTCTTTGAAATTAAATAAAAACATATTGTGAAAGTCAACACAAACAGAGATACTATTACAAGCAGGAGAAATATCATGTTTGTTCTTTATTTTACTGATCAGAACAAATTGTATTACTGCACACCTTTGAGATACGACACGCTCTATATAAGTTATATATATATGTACAATGATAAATAAAAATAACGAAGTTTGTCTTTACCTTGATTTCTTTACTATTCTAATAGCGCTGAGTATGCAAAACTCAAAACATTGTACATACAATCAGACAATAGATGCACAAGAGAAAGAGATGGTTTATCCACTCATGTTTTTCTGCATGGATCGTCTTATACAACCGTAACGGTATTACATGGCGAAATATCATGGAATTTTGGTTTTTCGCTTTATTCAAACTTTATCTCCCTAATGACAACGTATAACGTTGGGAGTTTTTACCACTGATAAAGAGTCTCGAGCTCCATTACCAGAAAAAGTTCCATTTAATTTGATTAAGTAGAACTAGAGTTATTGACGAAATACGTTAGTGAATATCGTCATTGAATTTCAAAAAATGCGAATTATTTTATGTGTGTTAGGGAGCTGGTACGATACGAACCAAAAGCAAGTTATTAACCGTCGATAATCATTTCTCAAACGGATAAAAGTCTCGCATAATGAAATACATGCGGTATATCTGATCGGTCACGAATATCGGACGTTCTTTTACTACTTATTCCTTTTTAATTTTCGGTATATTCCGGTGTTCTAGCTGACATTTATTCCGAATATAGTGATTATTCGAATGCATAATAAATGCATCAAATCATTCAATCATTATTAAGTGGTACAAAAGGAAAAATAATATTATCATACAATACCACCTTCGATCACTGATAGCTATGTATTTTCGTTAATATGTGGGCACGATGCCTTTGTTGATTAAGGATTAAATGCGCACATTGCATCTTCCAATAGAATATAGTTTCTAGGCCACTTCTTACCTAATTTTTCAACATATTTTCGATCATTAATTGCTCGTCGATAAGGAACGAGGGGCCCTACAGGTTTCGTTGATTTCAGTATTAAATAATAATCAGGATGAAGATATTCTTTAGCCCATTCTATGCTGGGCTTCAAATTCATCCCATGTATGTATACTATATGATTGATAAAATAATTTTGGTGCCTGTACGAAATGCTATGTGTCTCATTGGCTTTATGATTCATGAACCGGAACCGAAGGAGACACGTGATTTCTTTGTTAACATTCTGAGGAATCGATGTCCACTAATCAAAAATTAAACACGTGTATCTCAAAACGGAAAATAAAGCGCACGATCTGAGGAGCCCCTGTTTGATAAGAAAAGTCAGATAAGTTTTTTTACAAAAAACTTGTTCACACTAACCGCGAGAATAATGGTCTGCTTTGATTTGAAATAATCGAGAAATTTTCAACATTTAATTTGAAAAAAATTTTGAAATAATGAAACAGTCTAGTTTGGTCAGTGTTTTATCCATAACTCCAGAAGGCTAAATAGTAAGAGCTGAGAGTTTTTTCAGAGATGAACGCTTGTGATACATATTTCCTGCACATTTCATCTAAATCAGTTGTGAAATAAAAGGATTTTTTCTCTGGTGTGGAGCTCTTAAGTCATTATTATTTCAACGGATACATTCAATTTTCATTCCAGGAAAACCGTATTCGCCGTATTATCTTTTCGTCGTCATATTCTTCTAACACTCAATATATTCGTCTTGCACAGGCAGCCACTAGTATTCCTTTCACATCGCCGGTCACGTGCTTATTACAATCACAACTCCTTTTCACCCTGTGCAAACGACAATATTGCAACTGTTGCAAAAAAATTAATTTTTCCTCATAATTTACTTTCTGCTAATTTTTGTCTAATATATTACTATACTTTTTTCAAACTCCCTTTTCATTCTCTTTAAAAGAGTGATTAATTTCTTTTGCATGATTCCTAGCATCGTTTACACTAAAATTCTGCTTACAATAGATAATTATATTCAGTCGAATAAAGATGAATTTTTTCTTTTAGGAACTCGTTGAAAGGTTCTTTGGGAACTGGCGAATGAGGTTTTTTTCGGGTTGCGTCTTGTTAGTATTCACAGATACGACGTGAAAATGGATTCATTTAAACTGAGAAGCTAAGCTATGATGAGAATAGTGACATAGTTTTCAGCCGAGTTGTATTTATCGCTATAGCTTGAAACTGTTTTGTTGATCAGTTGGAACTATTTGCTAAAGCGTCGAACAGCGTCGTTGACATGAACTTTTGTATTGTCTGCTTTATTTTTCTCATAAATATGGATACTTTTCTTGAATCTTCGAACCGCTGCAAGAGTTAATGCATGTGTGAACCCGTTCCACCATAATACAAATATCTTCAACCCTTCTTTAGTTTTCGTTGTTAGCCTTTAGATTATTTCTATTTCTTTAACATTCATTTATAAATCACAATGGTGATATTCTATAAAATGCGACCGACGATCACGTCAAAAATTTCGATACGCTATTATTTATCCGAATCTCTGATGGAATTATTGACTGTATCTACTGTTTCTAGATGCTTTACCGTCAATGTATTTCCGATCGTAGATGCCGGTGATACTAGACAGAGCTGATTTTGATTGCACAAAACGAATCGTTGATTTTCAAGTCAAAGTTTGAACTTAGAGTTTGAAACCTTGTCACTTAATAGCCGATAGAGTGTATATGATGACTCATCGGTTCAGTTAGCGTTGATTGCAACGATCACTACAATTTAAAGAAAACTCCTTCGAGGTTTCGTGATTGAGACTTCTTTTTTATGATTATTAATTAGATTTAAAAAGTGGTCTCAATTTGGAATGCATATATTCTCTCGTTTCTTATATAAATAAAATGTGGTCTCAATTTGGAATAGAGACTTTGTTTTTTTCACATACTTTGTACACTGTTTATACCTTCGAATCACTTTTTAATTAGGAATGATTAGCTACTATACAGACAAAAAAAGTAGGACAGTTATATTTTAGGTTCATACTTATCATCATCTTTAGAATTAGAATCATTATCTAACACAACTATATAACGGTAGCTTAATGATCGTAATATTGCTTGATAATCTTCTAAATCCAAGCGTCCATTAAAATAATTCTTCTTTGCTTCGGTTAATCGGAGGTCATTATTCACCGTTTTTCTCTTTCTTGGACGTGTGATACGTTGTTGTGCTCGTTCTTGTTCGTATCGTGACATTGTCGACTCTTCACTTTCCTGTATGTAATGGATCCACGCCCAAAGATGTGGATGTATTTCACAATGCCTAGATAACAAAAAATCTTTTTGTCTCAAAGATCTTTCTTGCGAGCACAGATAAGATACTTACGAATTCAATTGCCTATGATAACCTCCGACATGATTATTGGTACGTGGTCTTATCCAATCAGAACAAAATGACTCCAGAAATCTATCGGACATCTTGGTTCTTCAACATACGTTTTCAACACATAATCAGTCAATTTGATGCATTTATCACCAAGTTCGGAGAATGATTCTATTAAACTTGAAAATGCTTCATTTACCTCAGTTGGAGCCATCAGCTTAGCCAGCTGCCGACGTGAGTTGTCAGTATTTAGGATTAATTTTGCTAAGCTGTACTTCCTGATCTTTTTCCATTTGTTTTGGGCAAAATGGAAATGACAACCTTTCACCATAGCTGTTGGAAACTTATGCGAGAAAGCATTCCATGAAGCAACTTGAAAATCAATTAAAATTGACTGCGGATTTAATGCCACATTTTGTTGTGTTGCGTATGATAATAAGCGATCAAGTAAAATTTCATATGATGCTTCATTTTTATTTGGTAAAGCTGCATGAACAATCGGCTTCATACTTAATTTATCCCATGTATGTATACTATATGATTGATAAAATATTTTTGGTGCCGTACGAAAGGTCCCATCAGCATTCCAGTGTTGACTTTTACCTAGAATTTCTAACGATGCCATTGAATAAAAACCTAATGCTGCATCTGGATATGGATTATTACAAATAAGAATTGATTATCTAATGAAGTACAAGCCATTTGTTGAGGTATAACGAGTGATTGTAATGTTTTTGGTAATAATGGGAATACGGATAAACGAGTGGAATATAATGATTGTCTAATAGAATCAAATACTGGAACCGTGGCAGCACTTCCATTCTCCCTTCTCTAAAATAAAATATAACAACTCTTTAATTAATAAAAACTCACAAAGTACTTACAAATTTTTTCACTTGTTGATCATAGATTTGAGGTATTGGAGTTGTTGGTTCTTCTAAAACACGTTTTTTGATTGAATTGACACAATTTAAAACATTCACCAGTAATTTTGGATCATGCATTGGATAATGAGTGTCATTATCATCAATACCACTACTACCAATTATGACATCATCTTTTATTATTACTGAACACGAACAACAATTACGAGTACTGACCCATTTTTCAGTTCCGTTTTTATTTGAACGTTTTAACCGATATAAGTAACTTTTATATAATATACCATCCTGGTTTTTTCCAGTTTTGATACGAGAAAAATGTAGAGTTCCAGACATGATAGAATTTGTAGCAACATTCGATTTGAAATATTGTGTTTCAAGGTAATGCTACTCTTCATTTTTATAGTTTTACCCGATCCAGTAATGTCGCTCTCACTTCAATTTAGTTTTAAGCATCAGTTTTGAAAAGTATTTCAATCAGTTTCTGTCTGTACAGTAGCCAATCGTTCATTTAAAAAGTGATTCGAAATTATAAACAGCGTACAAAGTATGTGAAAAGAACAAACTCCAAATTCCAAATTCCAAATTGAGACCACATTTTATTTGTATAAGAAACGAGAGAATATATACATTCCAAATTGAGACCGCTTTTTCTACTATAAAATTTTCATTTCCAAATTGAGACCACTTTTTAAATCTAATTAAAAATCATCAAAAAAAAGTGGTCTCAATCATAAAGTAGCCAACTCCTTATACCTAAAATTCAGTGACTTAAATTATTTTTCTTTTATTTTGACCTTCATTTCTTTAACAAAACCGTATTCAATTACAAGTCAGTGAATATATAGGAATACCATAATGACTGGAGTCAAATACACAGATAAAATCAGCCATTGCGAGTGTTCGTTTTTAAAAAAGCTACAGATGAATTTTTTCTATATGTATAGTGGAAATAGCATCATTCAAAACTCTCAAGTTCTGAGTACCACTTAGTACAATTTAGCTTATATGGAGAAAGCTTAGACCAACTTTGTCATGCCACATGCTTCTTAGTATGAGATAATTAGAAATTAAAGAATGTTACAAGTGTCATATTTTTGGAATACTTTTAAATAATAATCTAGGAATGGCTATTTAATTATCAGATGACACCTGTTCGAAGTTGTGTGTGCCAGTCGCAATCAAAACTCGTTGATCACCGAAGACAGCTAACCTATTCGAATTGCTGTCAAGTTTAACGTACCATTTTTTTCCAGTTTCTTTAACAATCCATAACATATTCAAACCACTTGAGATAAACAAATTTCCATTAGTATCACTACGTATTTCAACCTCTTCATCTTTGTCACAACTGCCTAACATAATAGTGCGTATTTCTTCCCATGAATTTATATCACAAAATGTGACACGAAATACCGCATAATTACGCTGTTTAGGTGTATTCAATGACGCGAAAATGTTGTCGTCTACACAAAAACTTATACTTCCTTCACCAAACTTTTTCATATGTGCTGCATTAAAATCTATCGTGTACGCGAGCTTGAAATTTGCAGAATATAATTCTAAACCATAGAAATCATTTGAATCCATCCACACCCAAATGTGAATTTGATCACACGAAATACGAACATGATCAAAAATTTACAAAGTTGTTAGTATAGCGGTGGTTTAATGCAATCCATCAACAATCATTCAGTCGAACAACGATTAGGATCAAAAATGGATATCATATCACACTCACCACCAGTTGCTAGTTTTATTTGAAATTTACTATTTACCAAATTAAACCGGACGATGTAAATACCATCAAGTGTTGAACACAAATATGCGTTAACATTTGAACACCAAATCATGTCAACAATGGATGAATGATACCAGGCACTAGTTGTTTCGAATTCCTTGTCACAATACTGATAAACAAGTAAATTTGAGTCTTCTGAACTATATAAAATACCTTGGCCATCACTTGCAAGAATATCAACAGTATATGCAATAAACATAGTGTTATTTGACCGAAATAATGAAATATCGACCTGGTTTTCACTCAAACTGGAAGATACATCGGATGCATCGTATTCAGATTCATCAAAAACGTTAAGAGGTGCAATGAATCCACACATATCAGCACCTTTCGATATAGCACTAGCGATGTCTATCATTTGTAAATCGGTCTGCATATTCTTTTCTTCTGTTTTTTTAATGACTGTCAGTTCATGGATACTAATACCATCGTCATTCGCGACTGGTAGTTTATCTTCTGAAAGTACTTCACCTCCATTTGGCAAATCACATTGTTTCAATGTCTCGTTTAGTTCATTTAATTTAGCCCTTAAGTCGTCATTAATAGAACTTTGAATTGTGCGACCTTTGGTTAACATCTGTATTTGATTACCAACTCATTCAAGTTTTTCATTCATCTCAGAAAAATGTCTTGAAAGAAGAAAAGAGAAAAGCGAAATGAAAGGTTAGCATATTCCAAATGTCTGAGGAACTTACATAAGCATTGGTTTTTTTCTCGTTCTAAATAGCTGGGTGACTTCTTCTTGTCGTTGCGTCGATGAATCAATAAACGATTTCTGTTTAGAATCTACCATTGATTTCATTTCGTTGTATTGATCTTGTAAAATGCTAACTGTTACTATCAATGTGTCATTATGTACTTTAATGCATTTAATACACATTGGCAGCGAACAATGTTTGCACTGACAAATTGAAAAGCCACCACATGAATGGCACGCATCACTAACAGTAGTACTAGCCATTATTGGTCTAAGACTAACTAAGAAGCTTATCGTTCACAACATTGAGAGAGATAAAGCTCAAAATTATATTGACGGAACGCTATCCTTGAATATTATGCGTAGAAAAAATAAAAGGATTACTCTTGACTTTTTAGGACTGAAGTGGAGCGTTTGACTTTCAATTGTTCATGTTAGCCGGACGAACATGAAATATTAACTGGTGAGCTTTGAGGGACAACATCATTTAGTTTTAGAGTTTACTTGGGCACAATCCTAGGGTGTAGAGGAAAAACCTATTTAATACTGTCTACGGACAACTTTTTTTGAATCACTGTACTAACTGGTGCAACTATGTATAATCTTACTGTTCATTTAAACGAACACTGGAAAACTTCTTTATTTTATTTTGGTGATATTTTGTTTTATTTATCTGAGCAATTAAAATTAATAGGGAAAGATCGACTGTACAATCGTGCTAAAACAAACATAGTCAAAGAACAAATCAGAGAACTAAAAGAAGACAGAAGAAAACGTTTAGGATCGATGAAATCATTTTAAATGTACTATTGTCTTTAATTTCATACACGAGCGAGAAAGTAATTCTTCTCTCTTGTTGTATTACACTAGCTAGTAGTTGTTGTTTTTTTTACGCTTTTATTTGCATTTCTGTTTTAAGAAAAGGTGTTTTATAAAACAAATAATCCATAGCTTTGCTTTTTTATTTATGTGTCGCTTCTATTTGAATGTATTCATTTTATAAGATCCAAAACATGACACAGTTACAATACAGACTCAACAATCAAACAATCTTGATCAGTTTTATTTGGCTGTAATATCGGACGAGCCAAGTCAAAGGTTAGAATGCCTTTCAGCATTAGCATCATATTTAAACGCTCAGAATAATGCGTTGAAATGTAAAAATACACATGAATTTATTACTGGATTAATAAAATGGGTTGAATCTAGTAATCATAAAGTATGTGGAAAATTCATATCAATATTATTCATTATCATAATCTTCTATACTTGTTGTCTTAGATCGTGTGTAATGGTCTGAGAGCCTTGGAAATGTTTGCTGAAAGGCTAAATGATGAATTTGAGTGTTATGTGCCTGCTAGTAAGCATATAATTAGAGAAATTTATTTACTTCTAGTTGTCTCTGGTTGTTATTTATGCTACATTTATAGTTGTTCAGGCTTGCATTCATACTCTAGGAGATTCTAAATGTCAGGTACTTACCGTTATTTCGAGTTAAGATAAACCGAAATTTGTATTTTTCTGTTTGGTTTTAGATTCGAGATGAGACATCCAAATTCTTACTCAAATTAATGTCGATATTTACGTCACAGGTGCTTTTTTTGCTTAAAACTTGACAAAGTCGTTGTGAAAGTATGTTCATCTTGTTTTCGTAGCGTATTTGGGACTTGTTACGACCATCGCTGGAGCACAAAATATTTCGAGTTAAAGTGGAAGGCCAACAATTATTAATACGCACGCTAGATATGTAAGTTGAAAAATAAAGATAGATTTCGTTATTTGGTTGATTAAAGAGCTAAATATGAAAGTTGATTTGATAGCGAGAAAACAGATTGATGATTTATTTTAACCTAGAGAGAAAGTTCATGCTCATAAACATAAAAATGTTTAAGTTATGTTGTTGGCCAGTGTTTATAAAAGTTTTAGACTCTTTAACAGTCGATACGTGTAAGTGATACAGTATAATACGATATGGTGATAGGATGATTAATTTCCCGTTTCAGACTTTCTAGGAAGTTTCTATAACCAACAGAATGTAAACGACACGCAGGCGAGTTTTTTTTCTAAAAAGCGCGAATAGAAAGTTTTATAGAAAAAAACTGTCATAATGTCTTATTTGCCATTTGATATCGTGTGAGGTGAGAAATAGACGAAAGTAAGGCATTTTGGTTTCGTTTTCATGCAAACATGATGTTAATGTTTACTTAGAAAAAGATACTCTTACGAAGCACTTTTCTTCGAGTAACGTGACATTCCACGTCGATTTCGTCACTGAATGATCACTAATGGTATAATCCCTTTTTGAAAGAATCAAAATTTTGAGCCTAAAAAGAGTGGAGTTGACATTAGGTTTTGTACTACTGCAACTTCTTTTTCTACTTGTCGATTACTGCCAGAAATAATTAAATCGCCAATTGCATTTATATCATTGTTCTAGATATTTTTATAGACGAAATTCAAATGATTTATACTGACCATGCCAATTTTTGAACATTTATCAAATCATTCGCACTAACACGACCATCACATCTCTATTTTCTGCTCTTAACGGCATATGGTGAACGGTCAACAGGAGCTGATTCAACACTTCTTGTATTTGATCGCAAATGTATTATGAATAATATCTCATTCACTGAGTGAGTTGGATGAAATTATGAGCAACTACCATAAAAATTTCTTAGCTGGACAGCGATATCCATTGGGAGAGGATGTCAGAATATCAATTCGAAATATAACTGGGAAACATGTTGAATTGTTGCGTAAAACGATGACATCCGTAAACGACTTCTGTCTTGAACAAATTCGCAAAAATGAACCATTTGGCGGGTAAGAGAATCGCATTGACAAATTTTATCTGTTAAAGAAAGATGAGAAAGTACTCACGTGTTGTTACAGATTCTAATGAATTCGAGGTTGTGGAGAGTGACGATCCTGATAATTTCGGTGCTAAAAATGGAAGACAAACCAAAGAAATAAAAGTCACACACACACATGCACCTTATATCAGTCAAACATCGAGCGGATGCTATATTTTAGCGGCATGAAAGCCCACAGTGACCATTTTCTGGTTTTGCTGAGAGCATCTATCAAATTTCGGCCTTTTCGTCCCTAAAAAGTGATTTTCGCGAAAAACAGACGCCTTTTTGGCAAAACCGGTTGTTCAGCTTGGAGAACGCAGGAATAAAATAGAATTACGGTATATATTTATTTCTTCAGAAACAAACGATTTCAAAATAGCATTTTGTGTAGTTGGGAATGATGGCAATGTTGTTATATCAAAGAGAGATGTCTCCGGACGATATTCGAGATCCACCTTGGAAGTAATCGATTCGAACTCGCCCACGAACATACAGCACGTTTCGCAACAAGTAAGTGAACCACAGAAGCGCAAGTAACAGCTCATATTTCTTCGTTTGTTTGTTTTCAGTTAACATCGATATGTGGTGGCCTCACCGTTATAGTTATTTATATTCAGCTGGAACACAAACGCCGAAAACGGTAGTTTTCTTTCGTTGTTCGCCAATTAAAATAAAAATGATGATGCTTTTTCTCATAGCTCATCGTCGATTACCAAGCAAACGTGTCATGAAGAAATGACCATGACATGCTATGCTGCATATCCAAGTAATTGTGTAACATCGACATGCCAAAGAACTTATGATCAGTTAATTCAAAATTCAATTGCAAATGTAACAAATGTATCCATGTCATTTCTCGATTCAAATAATGAAAACATAGTGGTTCCCAGTTATATTTCGAATTGATATTCTGACATCCTCTCCCAATGGATATCGCTGTCCATTTATTGATGGATTTTTCAGTTTTGAAGATAGATAAATTTCATTTGTATTTTTAAAATATGCAACACAATCATGTACCGAGATTGTCTAGTTGAAGAAAAGCTTACAGGCATATACGTGCAAAAGTATTCGTTGAAATTGAAATTCATATATGGTCGTCTAAATACAAACTACGATAAGTAGAATGGACTAAAATTCACAGTAACTGTTTCTGTATTTTTCTTCTTTGTAACTATACTTTTCTTTCCAGTCAATTTCTTGATGACTTTTCAAATCTGTAGTCATCTCCAGGCGTCACATATATGTTGTAAGAAAAAGTGAAATTCAGGCAGATTTAAAATTTACGACTCAAATTTGCGTTTTGATCAGTACAAACTAATAAAACTAAAATTTTAGTTTTAGCCTGAAGTTATTTTAGACAGAAGTACAATTTCACTTTTGTCTAGGCAAATTTTAAATTTCCCTGAATTTCACTTTTGCCTAGAACATATACATCGAGAGCGAGCTCCATGGCTGTTTCTGTTTACAAAAATTAATTTTTTTATTTGTTTCACCTAATTTTTACTATTTTAAATTTATGGATTATTTTTATGAAGGTTTAATTGTTAACGTATGCTTCGGAGGAATATGTTTTATGGGTATGCTTTTCCTTGGCTATTTACACGTACACAAACCACAAATTCGATTAACA
This sequence comes from Didymodactylos carnosus, assembly GCA_905250885.1. NCBI lineage: Eukaryota > Metazoa > Rotifera > Eurotatoria > Philodinida > Philodinidae > Didymodactylos > Didymodactylos carnosus. The sequence continues at coordinate 9,549 of CAJNOQ010002746.1, read as the reverse complement.
TTTAACCTAAACAAATGAATGCATAAAAAATCAAACGGTCAGTATTGCGCACACTAACGTATGTGAAGAACGAGAAAATTGAACCAAGTATTCTGTTCTTGAAAATTAGTTTAGTGCCCATTTTTCACTTGTTCCGATCCACTTAATCCTGTAGACTCTAATGGTTTCTCAATCTTGTAGACAGCTGAATTTCACACCGAGCGAAGATAGGAAATGTAAGAAAATGTGTTTAGAATTTTTTACATTTTACATTTCTTCTAACAATGTTTAGACTACGATCACATTGTATGTCTTTTGTTTCTCTGCTGACCAGGAGAAAAAACATAGTTAGAAGAAATGTAAAATGCAAAAAATCTAAACACATTTTCTTACATTCCCCATCTTTGTTCGATGTCTAATATATCTTAGTATATTTTATAATACAAAGTTTGCATTGATTGGTGATATGATCGATACGAAAAATCAAACAACAGCTATCAAACAGCAAAGATATGTACAAATGTACTATCATTTCCAAATAACTGGTAACAAACTCTTTTCTATAAGACTAAATAGCATTACAAAATATATGTAAAGGAACAGTAGCCGTAATTGTCTATGTATATTAGTAATGCTCATTATTTTTTCGTAATTTCGACAGAATATCTTGACTTAAGACGCTTTTACCCGTGAGCAGGAGATCAACAAAACTGAGTTCATATATGGAATTTAGTTTGAATTTGCACCGGAATGACATAACAACGAGTTCATCAATATTGGACATTCTGGTTCCTAATTTTTCTCTCAATATCTCATCATGTGATGTTACAAAAGAAGAAAGATTGATTAAAGAGTGTTTGACAACAGTGTGAAAACATTTACTCGACAGGAGTTAAATATTTTTTTTGTCTAAGAGTGAATAATGTACAAGTAGGAAGAGTAAGCAGAACTATGACTAAAACTAGAAACGATAAAAAAACATTATAGTGTTAGAAATTTGTCTAAGAGTTTTCCTTGACAATTAAGGGAAAAACATGTAATGTGGAAATGTGAGAAACATTTTTATCCGGGAATCAAATGTAGAAAATGAGAAAGATGGAAAACTGACTGCTTGTATATGTGTATGATATCGTATTATTTCTAGATTCTTAGCTCCTGTTTTGAATATGAGAACGATGGTTCTTTTCTATAGATATCGGTTGTAACGAACACATCTATACGGTGCACCGATGGTATCACAATAATGGTATAACAAGAATGTTGTGTTTTAATCTTTAATTGACTTTAATTATGATGAATTGGGGGAAAAAAATAGCGTGTTCTCGTACAACGAATAAGATTGACTGTCAAAAGAAGTAGTTGTTGTAGTTGACTGTCAAAATTGTATAATTAGTTAATTTTTGAAATAAATAGCTTTTTCTGTATATTAGCCAGCATCCACACATGCTTTTAAGACAAGGGCTTCCATAGTATTTGTTCACGAGTCAGATTCTCTCATGCGACACATCTCTGTACGGTTTATTTTATCTTGAAACAGTACTTAATTGCTCACTGTGTGTTATAGTGTTCTTATCGTCGCTTAAACCGAATAGTAATTCTCAGCAACTTTTCTTTTGAGTGTAAGTATTACTGAGGAAATGTCTAAAGATAAGAGACGTGGTGGGATTATGTGAATAATTACGAACATTTCTAATGGGTATAGAAAGTATTATTTGCCTAACAAGGAATTATTGCGAGTAAAGCACTTGAGAAAGCTCAACAAAAAAATATTCAAACAATGAGTTTCCGTTATAATTGAATAAAAAACATGAATTATAAGAAATAGAGAAAAATGTCGTGAAGAAAATAATGACCAATTTTACTCATACATACTACGAGACGCTTGCCTTATTTGGAAGTTATTAACAACATTTTTCTAGTTTTTATCTTTTCAATTAAGTTTTACATAGATGCCTTTGTTTGTCTTCTATCATATTTCTCCTCGTCTTTAAATTTTTTTGTTAGCGTAGCTGACCAATGTGAGAAGCAAGATTCTTTGGAAAAAAGTGCATGTATAAAACATTAAAAAGGATAATAAGCATTTAAATCATATAAGAATCAGTCCTACTTTTGATACATAACCAGATAAATATTAAGAAGATTTTTTTCGAAATAAATCAGTGTGTACATTGTTAGGAACTAGGTCATGCCATTCGAGTTTCCAATAGGATTTTCGCCTGTGGCGAGTGAACTACATATATTAAAACAAAATAAATAAAAATAGCGGAATTCATGTTTTCAAAATGTCGTCAACTTGAACATATACTTATGAGTAATTGATACATGATTCAATCTCTCTCTTTTCTTATACCATTTTAGGATTACTTCAGATGCGAAACAAAAAATATGCTCATTCACTAAATTATTCCTCTGTTTACTTTTTATAAGTTGTTCTACGGTTTTATTCTCATTACTGTTTCAGCCATCATTATTATCTAGTCATTTTCTTATATGATACTAGTTCAACTTAATGAGCTTTAAATGCGTGCGTACACTCATGAGATGAGGGATGCTATGCTCTTTGTAGCTGTTGTGCTTTCTTTTCCGTAATTTAGCCTACTTTCCCTCGATTATAAGCATGCTCTTTACTGTGTGAACATATCATTGTAAATACGATACACTATCCATCGGAACTTTTAAATAATTTTAAATTAATGCAAAATAATGTGTGACCCAAAAATTTAAATAGCCAAATTAATTTAAATTCGTTTATAATAAATTTTTCATTAGTTACAGAAGTTTAACAAAATAAATAACGGGTTGTCGAAACAAGAACAAGAATCTTTTACCGTTACTTTCCGTTACTTACTTTGTACAGTAATGGATTTTTGTTACCGTTACTTGTAACAGGTAACGGATTATCGTTCCCGTTACTAGTAACTAGTAACGGAAAACCGTTACTTTTCGGAGTAAAGTAACGGAAAGTAACGGGAAAGTGCCACTCCTATTGTAGAAGGCAAAAGATGCACATTTTTGCAATCATGTCACATTTTTGCAGCAGCAAAATATGCTCAAAAGATCGGTTATAGTTCTTGGTCAGGAATATGTAAGCACAGCTAATGAACCAAATGCACAGTTAAATGATTTAAATGACATTTATCTGCTTCTGTTGTCAACAACTACTCAAACTGTATATTATCCAGTTGTGTTAGCCTATTATAACAATCATTTTACACTGTTAGTTATGATTGAAACGCAGTCTTCTATTTCAACAACATCAGATAGTTCATCATCGTTATACTTATATTTGGCTTTGTCTTATTTATCGTCTTCTACATTATTGTTACGAGACTTGCCCATACATTATTTAAATTATGTTGAAGAACATAATATCAATAATCTATCAAAGAAATATTTAACTATAGAAGATATTGAAACAGAAGAGGAAAATATAGTTAAATGTTGTGTATTAAGTGAAGATACACTTCCAAAACATGTAAATGTTTTAAATGATTAATGCTAGGGGATTGGATGAAACCTGACTGTGTATTTAAATGCCTAATGTTGTTAAAAAAATATTTATGTAATTATTAATCATATTTTCAATAAAAAAGGTATTCCTTTTACTATCAGCATCATATCAGTCAAATTATAAATTCCACTGGGATTGAAATATGAGTGTTAGTCATTTTTGCCTAGTGGAATTTAAAATCGCACTATAGCGAAGATTAGAATTTTATTCTCCACTAGTTGAACTTACAATTTCAATTCTCACTGACAAGAATTCAGTGAAAACTGAAATTTTAAACTCCACTAGTGGAGATTAACATCTTAATTTCCACTGTAACATATACTTCAAATTTTTGTAAAGCTTTCTAAGGTTTCGTTTTTGTTTTAGCATTTATGTGATATGATGATGGGTAGACGGAACTATGAACAGAATGTGAACTCTAAACTATGTTGAATGACTGAAGGATTCTGGTTAGATTGCATTCTTCTCCGTTCATATGTATCTTCAAGGGTATCTCGTTTTGTAGAGTACACTGCAGTGCATATGCTCAATTGTGTCCTAATGGCTGTTTTTGAGATATTTATCGTAGATTCAGAAAATAATTAGAAGACATCGTTGTTGTGCAGGAGTGTAGTCTATGATACGTCAAAAAATTAATGTCTCAGTCAAAATCAATCACAACGAGCTGAAAACTTCAAAAGATACACTGTTTGTATTATACACATGATTCTGGGATAAGATAAATGATAAAATAAACTTTTGGTTTCAAGATTTTCTGAAAATCCAGTTAGAAAACAAGAACTTTTTCATGTTTAGTCATACGTGCAGCAGGCCAAACTAAATATGTGAGGTTTGATTAGATCGTTGTGATCAGTTTTGACGAAGGTATGAATTTTCTATTATGAGGTGAAAATAGCCTCAAATAGGTGATTTCACACAAAGTCAATTTTTATCAGGTTTTGGAATTTTTCTAGAAAAACAAACATTGCCATAGGAGCCAATGTAGTCGATTAGTTATATCCCACGTAATTTCCAGGTTACTAAAAGTCATTAGATACTAGTACGGAGCCTCAGAAAATCCGTCACTACACCTAAACCATTGAAGGCAACATTTCTAAAATGTGGTCATCTTGCTCGCTGTCAATCCCTTACCCCCTGTGTACTGTTCAGCTTTTGGGCGTTCTTCTGGATAGATTATTGAACGGAAGAGCATGAGTTGGGTTAACCTGCATCGGTATAGCACAATTCATTTTAAAAAACAAGATTTTGACTGGAATCCCCACTTGACGCCTTTTGGAAATACTACAAAGTGTTCTTTCTCCTTCTTGTCACATGCGTGTGATTTCTTCCTTACATGTACAGGGGACATTTACACATCGGCACACTTTTTAAAATTTTCTTTGCATCTTTTTTTCTTCTATTTTTTGCCGACTACGCAGTCACGGGTGTTACAGAAAGAACGGTGTAATTTTTATTTTCAGTTTTCCTCCTCTCCCTTTGAACTGACAAAGCTCATCTTATAACTAAAAGATTCTCCGTTCATTCCTCTATAAAATGGTGCATAGAAGATGACTTTTATGGTTTGAGACATTGTCTTAATTGAACAAATACCGAAATATCGGGAAATAAAGTTAAAAAATTTAAATTTTTTTCTACGACAATTTAGAAGTTTAAACTCTGTTTTGAAAGCTATTGGAAGAAGATAGTACATCATTTCTTAGGGCCTTTAGATGTCTTCTTTCAGATGGCACGCAAGACTCATTTCCTTCCCATCGATCTGTTGTGGTAAAAATGACTTGTTCATAACTGACTGTCATTACTGAACAAAATGCGCTAGTTTCATTATCTCTATTATTTAGAAAATTTACATCAATCGTTTCGCACATGAGTCGAGTAAATCAAACATTTGTCTTCAAAATGACGCAAGAATGAGCCTGATTGGTTCAGTTTTACCTGAGCAATATTTATTTTACAAATAGCCCCATAATTCAGGTTGAAAAAGCTGAAAAAATGGTCATAGGAGTTTTGCAAAAATCATTACTGAAATTTTCAGTCTGAAAACACAGAAATAACGATAGAAAATCCGCATTATAGATAGAGAATTTTAAGGGCTACATTTTGACCTACTTGCTCTGGACACAACGCATACGTTCAACTTCATACTGACGAAATACACTTTTTTGTGTTAAATTTTTTAAGTTTTTCAGACATTCGATGTTTGTTCAATTAAGACAGGGTCTGGATCTTAGGGTCATCTTCTGTACACCATTTTGTAGAAAAATGAATGTGGAATCCTTTGGTAATAAGATAAAGTTTGTGAGTTCAAAGGAAGACGAGAAAAATTGTAAATAAAAACTACGCCATTCTTTCTGTAACACGCGTTAAATGAATATGTCATATGACCCATACGAATATCACGCTATCAAGAAACCAAATTGAGACCATTTCTAGAATCTACGGTGTATGAATTCTTCTTCTGCTGCTAAAAAAAATTTTTCTTTTCTATGTGTGTGTATATGTCCCTTCCGTATCCCGCACTGGTCCACGGTCTTGTTGTATTTCTTTGCAAAATTTCTGTTTCTTGTTATTTCAGCCAAGAATCTTGGCAACTATTATAGCGGTATTTTTGTCTGAAGACTCTTCACTGAAATCTTTTTGACAAGACAGAAATTCCAGTCAAGAATCTTGTCGTAAATTTTCTTTAGGAATCTTGTTCTGTAATTCCTACAAGAATCTTGTAAACAGAAAAATGGATATATAATCCATTTTTCGTTTTCTATATATACATAAGAGCTAGTCGCTCTAACGCTAATATAGTCACGTATAACGATTGTTTCTCGATAACAATCTTGTCAGATTTAAAAGAAATTTTTGCAGACATCTAGGTATAGTATTGACATTTATAGCATGGGGAATTGACAAAACAAATTGATGATTTTATCGTCAATGAATCTTGCCATTTCAGACAAGAATCTTTTGCCAAAAAAGATGAAAAATCAATAAAAAATTAAAGGAAGAATTTTGTCTGATCTATCAAGACAAACTTAAAGATTCCTGCCTGAAATGACAAGAAACAAGAATCTTGCAAGAACACGATAAGAAAGTAGTCCAGTGCTTGCTTATACAGACATATTTTTCTTTCTCGTTTCTCCTTTCTTTTTTTCTCCGCAAAGACACACACACACTGACATGCACATTTTACAAATCATATTTGCTTCACACACAGCGATGTGCACTGTTTTCTTCTTCTACGATAAGAAGAACGTGGCTTCTTCTTATTCGAACCAGATGAATTACACTAATCGACATTTTTATTTAGGTCGACAATGACACGTAAGTACGTGCATTAAGTTTTAGCATGTTCTTTAACCATAACCCGACTGAAGAGAGCCTTGAGCAAAATCGAAACCGATTCTGAATTGTTCTGCATTTGTGTTTTTTACCAAACTCGAAATGATCGTTCTCTCTGTCTAATAAGTTATTGTCAAAAATGTTGATACTAGACGGTTTTCGCTGTTCCTTTATAAGAGAGAATGTATGCATGCATTGTATCTTTTCTTAGTTTGTCAAGAAATGAATACAATGTGTGCATAAGTTCTGTCATATGCACCAAAAGGAGAAAAAACATGTCTTTCACATCGGTGGAATCAAATGTGAGAATAAGATCACAAAAAAAAGCCCAAAATACTGAGAGAGGAAACCAAAAGCCATTCTTTCTATTTTAAGAACGAATACAGTAAATGATAAAAACAATAAGAAAACAAACAAAACTCGACAAAGACGAAAGCATTTGGACAACGAACATGGCGTGTAACAGTGATAGTTCCTATGATTTTTTAGAAACTAATGAAAATAACCATTCAAACAGTTCACCTATAAGAGCAGTTCATCTCAAACAGTTACAGACCTACTATTGGTAAATAAAACTGCATCAGTATTATTTATTTTCGTTTGCACATATATTGAATTATATTGACTGAGAAATGTGTTTCATTTGTTATCGAGCAAAGTATAGTTATTAGTAAAATTTTATTCTTTCAACCTCTTTTGTAATGTTCCTCCAACTAATGATTTTTGAATGTAATTTCTTTCTTTCTATGAAAAACATAGCTTTTCCAGAGACTAGAAAGAAGTGAAAAGAAAGCTAGAGGCTTTCCTGAAACTATCCTGAATAGCGGCGATTCTTGTATCGTAGATAGAGTTAAAAGGAGCGGAAAAGGTTGTTGATGAATATGTTTTGGGTCAAAAAAATCAAACCGCCAACAATATATAATGCATTCAGTAAGTTTTTTGATAAAGTGCTATAAGTTTGAACTTTAAAATGGGCTTCGTTGGAAATTGTTCACAGAAGTCCCAAATACATTGAGTAGTTGACGTTATTATAGAGAAATATTCCATCTTATAGATAAATAATGTAGATATATACAAGAATTTGTTTCAAAAGTAACAAAAATATGATTATTAATTTTGCACGTTTCTGCGGTTTATCAACCAAAAATAAAATCTATCATGGCATTAACAATTTATATTTAGTAGAACGATTTATTAAACAGACGCGTCCATTCGCAACCCAGAATACATCAAAACAACAACATCTAAATCATCGTTATGTATTGATTGAACGACCAGTTAACCGTAGTGTTCAATTAACTGATTTTTCTTTAACAACATCTCCAATAAGTGAATTAAATTCAAATGAAGTTTTACTTAAAACATTATGGTTATCACTTGATCCATATATGCGTGGCCGTATGAGTGCCGGAAAATCTTACGTTCAACCAGTTGGAATAGGAGAAGTAATGGTGGGACAAGGAGTGGCAGAAGTGGTCAAATCAAATGATCCAAACATTGTTCCTGGTCAAATTGTTTTGGCAGATGTTGGTTGGCAAGAATATGCTTGTTTATCATCGAAAGATATCATTCCTATTGATAATACTAATACATCATTTCCATTATCTTATTATCTCGGTTGTTTGGGAATGCCTGGAATGACAGCTTATTTTGCTCTTCAAGAAATTGGACGTCCAGAAAAAGGTGAAACAGTTTTGGTTAGTGCTGCATCCGGAGCTGTTGGACAAATTGTTGGACAAATTGCTAAATTAAAAGGTTGTACGGTTATTGGTATTGCTGGTGGGAATGAAAAGTGTACTTATATTACTAAAACTCTTGGATTTGATAGTGCAATAGACTATAAAAATAAATCGGTAAAACAGTTAACAAATGAAATAAGACATTTAGCTCCAAATGGAATTAATATTTATTTTGATAATGTTGGTGGTATAATACATGATTCCGCAATGTTAAATCTTGCTATTCAGGGTAGAGTTATTATATGTGGTGTTATAAGTACTTTTGATCAATTAGAAAGTGTTGACAATGGACCACGTTGGATGCGTATACTATTAATTAAAAGAGCTCTAATGCAAGGTTTTCTTGTAACAGATTATGAACATCGACGAAATGAATTTTTGAATGAAATGAAATCATGGTTGGAAAATGGTCAACTAAAATATAGGGAAGATATTGCTGAAGGGCTTCAAGCAACTCCACAAGCATTTATCGGTATGTTACAAGGTAAAAATCACGGAAAACAACTCGTACGTATTGCAGAACAAACGGTCAGAAGCTAGAACGTTTTGTTCTAGCTAATTTTTTTTTATTATTTTTTTTTTGTTTTATTATCGAGAGAATAAATCATCTTTACTTATTTTTCAACAATGCTGTACTCACGATTTTTTTAAACTAGTATATATATAGTCCAAAGTGTCCTCTACAAAACTGGATCTAAGTCATATGTTGGAAATCCATGATTCAGGAGATGGTTTTCCTGAAGTCTTAGCAATCCTCTGCCGTTAGGTTTCAGACTGTCCGAAATGAATGAAAATATAGGTTATCGACTATATTGAATCTCATGGCAATGTTAGTTTTCAGAACAAAATGCAATCGCGAAACAATTTTATGTTTTCTACACTACTTACGAGGGAACGTTCCCAGGTGTCCATTCGCTTTTGAGTCGAGACTATGTGCATTATGTAGACCCTGGTGAACTATAAATACCTTGAAAAGAGTTGGTGCCCCTA